>CM046800.1:29336587-29339087 GCA_025617405.1 Perca schrenkii
AGCAAACTCTTCGGGCCATCTGGTACTTGCGAGGGTTGAGACTAAAGTACATGTAAACTATACGCCAAACAAGTACTGAAGTTTGCTGTTTCTATGAATACAAAAGTTGGGTAACCGCCCCCCTCAGCTACAACATGGGTTAGCACGAAAAACAAGCATAGGAAACTTGTAGTCATGCCAACGTAATGTTGAATTTCAATTGTACGATTCTTTGTTGTTGGTCCTGAAGGAGAGAGATGTGTTTTGGTGCCACATCCCTTGAGGCATTCAGTTATTCTTCACTAAATCCTTGTCTTGTTTAGCTGAGGCCCAGTCTTGCAACTGAGAAATGTGATTCCAGCTTATGTGGTCAGACTGAGGTATGTGTGACCTGAGGGCTCCATGGAGTCGGTAACTTCTAAATGTTGAAGCGCATATTTTACTGTGTGTGACGATATTTCTAGCGCAAGGGTATACTAAAAGTTTTGTTAATTCAAGTTTGAGGTTGCGTTTGTTAGAATATGCCATCTTACCACGAAAGTGAACCACAAAGTGGCTACAAAAGATAAAGAAAGCATCGGATCCCTTTTATTTAAATGCAATTAAATGCCAGAGTGTCAGTTAAATTAAGTAAAAAACAGTGCACAGGCGCAAGCACAAAAATGCAAAAAAGGAGCCAGTGGAGTCTCAAAACCAAGGTGGTTTGAAAGATTTTGGCACCTGGCACAAGGATGTGGCATTGGAGGCTCCGTTAGTTTTGCTGTTGGTCCAGAATATCTGAGTCAACACAGGTGCCATGGATTACATTTACCATAGTAATTAAATGGTTATTTCCCCTTAATTTTAATAGCACTCCATTGGCTGCTTAAATTGTCCATGAAGAGTGTAACCGGTCTGGGCGTTTCCGGATAGTCGATTTGACAAACTCATTCAATCTGGTGCAGATCGACGTGTTCTGGCCCGGCTCTAAGGGTGTTTCACCTGCCTCATTTGGATTCACAGGTCACTAGAGTTTGTTTTGTCCAGCTGGTGCTTGATTCTCGGGGCAGGTGAGAGCATTCAGCAGATTAACAAAAAGCAGACCAATGCGTGACGAGGCCTGCTTGAGAGATGTGGTTTTGATGCGCTTTTTCAATCACTGGGCGGTTTGCCGTTTGTGGTGAGAACAGTCAACCAACTACAAATACTCCCGGTCTCCTGTGCATCTCACTGTGTGGGTGTGCTTAGTAATCTGCGATGTGGCAGAGCAGCAAAGCTGTAGCAGCTTGCAGTGCTCGCAGAAGGGCTGCGATTAGCTTGGGTGTCTTGTCCTTGCATCTCGTGTCAAACCAGCTGCTACAATTGAACAGTTGCGAACAGCGAATCTTACATTGACCAAGAGCAGATAGCAATGCTTTGCGTTTCTCACGAAATATAATGTCGAAATGGCAGAGGCTGGTTTGACTATGGTCTGCAAGAGGAAAATATACCTGAGTCCAGAACACAGTTATTTCCTGTCCCCAGTTAGATAATATAAGGGTGGAGTTCTTTAATTAGATTGTGTTTTACACGTTTTGATGCAGCTTGGTTTTCAGGTTAAACTAAACTGAACCGAGGGCGTCCTTCCAACACAAACTCAACAGTTGTCTGCATGAGCAATTTACGATTGTGAAAACAAAAACAGGGTCTTGGACAGCTTCCAGGGTGCACTAGGTTCAGTTCAGTTGGGTGAGGCTACAGAGACAAAAACGGGCATTTACTATGATTACCTACGATAACTCGCCTGTCTCCCGTCTGTGTGACATCAGGAGATAAGAAAGTACTCTTTCCATTAGCAATGAAGTACAGACTTGTGTTAAAAAATACTCTGGTAAAGTAGCGCTTTGCCAAGTAAGAAATGAAAATTTAGACAGTATAAAGTAAATTCTTTGAATGACAGCCACTTGTCACCATACCTGGACCACACGCATTACTAGAGTGCAAGATGAGAAACTGTGATATAAAAATGAGCTCTTTATATCATTGTCACATTTAATGGATGTCTGCCAAACATCATAGTTGTGGAGCAGGACTCCAACAATAAGATTCTGACTGAGTAGCAAGATAGTTGGTGTGATTCATGAGGAATTACAATTTCTCTTTTAATCTTCCCTTAACATTAAAGGAATCTACATGTGGTGTGCTCAAATATAAAAAATAAAGGATACAATATGAATTACTAAACATAGATTAAAAAGTTCCTTTTAATTACGCCACCTTACATTATTGAGGTACCGTGCTAGCTATCCTCAACATCTCTACTCTCATAAGGATGATTGGGAATGCGGTATCTTGCTTAATCTGGGATAGATTGGTAACCGTTATTTTAATCATAGGCCTCATCTAATGCTTTTGGTAAAAAATTAACAAAGTGCGGCAACAGCCTTTTTCAGTTCAGAATGAGATTTATGTTGAGACTTTTTCATTTTGAAGTGTTATTTATTCGATAAAACTGAAAAATTAAATGATTAGCACAGCCCAGCGATAACACTTCATTTCTGCG
>CM046800.1:29344087-29599087 GCA_025617405.1 Perca schrenkii
ACCAGGGGAGCAGTGCTCCCCCTGCCCCCCCAGCAAACTCATGGGTCAGACCCATCTGGTAGCGAAGGAGGGTTGAGACTAAGAGCTACATGTAAAAATATACACCAAACAAGCCACTTTGAAGTTTTGCTGTTTCTATGAATACAAAAGTTGGGTAACCGCCCCCCTCAATATACAACATGGAGTTGCTGAAAAACAAGCACAAATTAATAGGAAACTTGAAAATGAATGCATGCCAACACAACAATGTTGAATTTCAGTGTACCACAGATTCTTTGTTGGTCCTGAAGGAGAGATGTGTTACACAGTGCCCTGTACCCAAAAGCAACCCTATTCATGGCAGCTCACATCCCTTGAGGCATTCAGTTATTCTTCACCCCCAAATCCTTGTCTTGTTTAGCTGAGGCCAAAATCTTGCAACTGAGAAATGGTCCCAGCTTATGAATTAGTCAGACTGAGAGGTATGTGCCTGCAAGCCTGAGGCTCATACGTCACGTAACTTCTAAACCATGTTGGAAATACATATTTTACTGTGTGTGACAGTATTTCTAATATAAAGGGTATACTAAAAGTTTTGTTAATTCAAGTTTGAGGTTGCACGTTTTTGTTAGAATATGCCATCTTACCACGAAGAAGATGAACCACAAAGTGGCTACAAAAGACAAAAGCATCGGATCCCTTTTATTTAAAATGCAATTAAATGCCAGAGTGTCAGATTAAGTCTTAAGTAAAACACAGTGCACAGAAACGCAAGCACAAAAATGCAAAGAAAAAAGGAGCCAGTGAGTCCTCCATCTAGAGAGAACCAAAGATTGGTTTGAAAGATTTTGGCACCTGGCACAAGGATGGCAATGTCATTTGGAGGCTCCGTTAGTTTGACTGTTGGTCAGAATATCTGATTAACTACAGAATGCCATGAAATTAGTTCGGTACCATAGTAATTCTTAAATGGTTATTTCCCCGTAATTTTAACATTACCGCACTCTCCATTTGGCTGCTTAAATTGTCAATTTAACGTGCTGAATTTCCATGAAGAGAGTGTAACCGATCCCTGGAGCGTTTCTTGGATAGTCCGGTTGGTATGAAAACTCATTCAAAATCTGGTGCAGATCAAACAATCAAACTCTGGCCCGCTCTAAGGGTGTTTTCACACCTGCCTCATTTAGTTCGGTTGAATCGCACTAGAGTTTGTTTGTCCCGCTGGTGCGGTTCGTCAGGGCAGGTGAGAACGCGACATTCACACTTGGGTGCGCACCAAAAGCAGACCAAACAAGCGTAACGAGGCCTGCTTGAAGATGTGGTTTCGGTACGCTTTCAATCAAACTCTGGAGCGGTTCGTTTGTGGTGAGAACATGATCCGTACTCGAACCAACTACAAATACTCCGCAAGTCTCCGCTAATGTCTCCTGTAGTTAGGTGTGCTTAGCAATCTGCGATGTGGCAGAGCAGCAAACTGTAGCAGCTTGCAGTGTTTCTATCGCAGAAATAGACTGCGGTCAAGCTTGGTGTCTGTCACTCGCATCTCCGTGGTCAAACCAGCTGCTGCTAAAATTGGAGACAGACGCCGGAGCAGAGCGAAGTCTCGGTGACCAGAGCAGATGTAGTAACGTTTCTCACGAAACAATGTCTGATAATTTTAATGAAATAGAGCTGGTTTGACTATGAAGATGCAAGAAATATACACAAGTCCAGAACACAGGACGTTCTTCCTGTATTTACTTTCTTGCTCCTGCCCCCAGACACATCCGACCAATAAGAGGAGTGGACGTTCTTGCGTGATTTGTAATGGCGCGTTTTGGTACGCTTGGATTTTTCCAGGTGTAAAACTAAACCGAACCGAGGGCAAATCACTTCCAAGTTTACAAACTCAACAACTGATTCAGACCAAAGCAAACGAACTACAGGTGTGAAAACAAAAACAGGGGTCTTGGTTTCCTTCCAAGTGCACTAGAGTTCAGTTCAATTTAGGTGAGAATACAATCTGACCCAAATACAGGAACCAAAAACGGAGCATTTACTATGATTACTACGATAACTTTCAAACCCATAACGGATTATGACCATACAATGCTCATCGTCTGTGTGACATCCAGAGATGGCAAAAGTACTCACTTCCCGTACTTAAGTAGAAGTACAGATACTTGTGTTAAAAAATACTCTGGTAAAAGTAGAAGTACTTATTTAACTTCTTTACTTAAGTAAAAGTAAAAAAGTACAGGCTTTGAAATGTACTTAAAGTATAAAAGTAAAAGTAGCCTTGCGAATGACAACCACTTTTTATGCAAAGCTACCTGGACCACACACATTACTAGAGTGCAAGATGAGAAACTTCAGTAGATATAAAAACCAGGCTCTTTATATGTCATTGTCTACATTTTAAATGGATGTCTGCCAAACATCACATATATGATTATTGTGACAGAGACTGGGACTCCAACTTAATAAGATTCTGACTGAGTAGCAAGATATGGATTCAATTGTGATTCTGTGAGAATTCACAGATCCAGTTTCTCTTTTTTAATCTTCCCCTTAACATTTAAAGGAATCTACATGTATGTGTGTGCTCAAATATAAAAAGAAAATAAAGGATACAATATGAATTACTAAACATAGATTAATTAAGAAGTTCCTTTTAGAGTTACGCAGCACATTGGCCAGGAGTCCTACTTGATGCCTAGCCTATCTCAAACATCTCTCTCAAATAAGGCCAAGGATGATTGGGAATACGGTATCTTGCTGCTTGTCTGCCTAATCTCTGGGATAGACAGTAACTTCATTATTTTAATCATAGGCTCCTCATCTAATAATAAATGCTTTTTGTTTTTTCGGTAAAATTAACAAAATTGCAGCAACAGCCTTTTTCAGTTCAGAATGAGATTTATGTTGAGACTTTTCTAAAAAAGATTTTTGAAGTGTTATTTATTCCAATAAAACTGAAAGAATTAAAATGATTGAAAATTTTGAGCATTAAACACTTCATTTCCTGCATTCTGGTGAATTTTTATGCACCTATTTCTACCTTTTTCTGAATCAATGTATGCTGCAAATATCGTTATGTAAAGAGAAAAATAGATTACAATCCAAATATAAAAACATAATGGAATATATTGAAGTAAGGCTAACAGGCATTATGTATTGCTTTCAAAAAATGTATTCTCCTTTGGATGGACTTTTCTAATTATAGCTGAGTCAGCACACATGTAGCCTAGGCATCATTTACTCCCCCCTCCTGTTTTGCTCTTTTGTTGTTAATGTATTAATAAACCCCTGGACTGTAATATTTCAGATGTGTTTGAGCAATGTCTAAAACTTTGTGCACATTCAAAATACAGTATATCTATGTACTCTGTGATTTGGAGGAGTCGTGATTTTGAGAAAAATAAAGTTATAATAGGCTATTACAAGAATAAAGTCACTGTATTTCAGAAATCTAGCTGCACCATAGTCTGCTGTGCATTACGTGATTGCTGTAGATCTCAGACCTTCTGACAGACACAGAGCCCTGTTTGGGTGTCTGAATGAGACAAAGAGTTTAGCTAGAGAAGTGGGCGTACGCTGCTCTACATCGGAGGTGGAAAACTGAATCTACTTCAGAAATACACGGAGCAAAAACGCAACACATCTACCGCAGCATGTCGACAGCAGAGCGCATCCGTTATAACCTGAGGCTGCGCTGCATTTTACAGAGTGAGTGGACACTAAGAGACGCACAGGTCTTCTTCAGAGCTCCGTGTGGTTGAGTCTGAACAATAGACTGGAAACATCACGTCACAGGAACTTTAAACTAAATCAGTAGTATTGCGCTCCTTAACTTTGTGTTGATGGCATCAATGTATTACACTGATTCGGCTAGGCTTCCTCCGAAAACTTCACTTGGCTTTCACAGCTTTTCCTCCATGTAGAGACGGTTGCTAAGTGATAGCATGGATGTATTAAGAGAACTGGATACAGTGATCGGCGGGAAGCCCCGTACGTTCCAATGAGAGTGCTCAAAAGCGCATTAAGACAACATGGAGCTCGGCTCTTCCGCATTCTTGGCCCATGACGTCGCGATGGACACGCGCACTAGCAACAATTTGTTTGTGTTGTCTTAGCAACCGGTAGCAACATGCTCGTTCATGAGCGTCTCTCTCGTCTCTCCTACAAGTGGCGAACTCAGGAACTCGCCGTTTTCATTGTATAAAATATTCACTAACGTTAAACATCGTGTGTTCGTTGTTCCCGATCGTTTACATGCTAAGCTAAATAAACGATTGATGTATTTAGACAACCAAGGACATTTAATACTTATGTCGTGCTACTAGCTAGCTAGCAGTTAGCCTGCAGTTTCGTGAACAGAGCTCATCCATGGCTTCATCTCTCATCCACGTTACAAGCTTTACAGCATACAGCCCTCGGATGTATCATAAGAGAGAACCAGGGCGATGTAATCACTATGTCTGTTGTAACGTTATGTAGACATGATCTTAATACAGCCATGCTAACTAAACCTAATGTTAGCAACTACCTAGCTAGCTGCTAGCCCCGCCAGTTTGGGAAACGCTAATGACGTTACATCCACGTAACAGGCTTTACAATATACATACATCCCTCGGATGTATCATAACTTCATAAGATAATACCATGGACGTGTTAATATAACACATGATGAATTACAACCACTAGCTATATCCATTATTACAGCTAGCTACGTGAGCTCGGCAGAACAGTCATGTGAGCGGGCGTGCGCAGTCCCGTGGGTCTGCTCGCGTCCATTATGCGCGTTCATCATTTCAAATTTAATAATTCTGTATTCGCTTCTAGTGACTGTTAAAAATGTTAAAAACGTAAGGTTTTAAACAAGGACCCTTTCATTGTTCAAGCTGGTAAGTTATATACCCCGAAACAAATGATCCGCTGAAATATAGACGTTTCTTTCGCCATGCATTGTCTATGTGAAAAGTCTTTCTGGGCCATGGGGTGCAGTACCACCGTTATCCGCTAAGCCCATGTTGGCATATAGACATAGCGCTCCTCCTGGGGGCTTGGGTGATAGCAACAAACACAACATGGTCGGACCCTGCACGTAGCTGCCGTTCTATTCGCCTCGGAAAAATAAACCGGAAAAAGTTACATTTGGGACTACACTCAAAACATTCGGGGATGAAGCCCCGGCAAAATCGTCTGACGCCGCTCCTCTTAAAACCGGGACATTTTAGCGTCCCGACAGGCTTTTGTCGGGACTCGGGACATTAACTTCAAAATCGGGACTGTCCCGGTCAAACCGGGACGTAGGGTCACCCTACTTTACAAGCAACGTGAAACCTAGCTAACAGGTGAACAACACAAACAACTAAATCACTAGCTAACTTACTTTAACTGTGCAAGAACTAGGCCTACAGACCAATAATTCAACAGACTTAAATGAACTGACAACATAAGTTATACGACTTACAGTTCTCAAGGACGCACACACACAATCTCAATTGATTATCCTCCGGACAGCAGTCTCTTTCTTTTTTCTCACTTTTTTCTGTGTGGCGCACGCGCCCCCTCGCGGTGTGAGGCGCGTGTCCGCGCTATTCTCTGACATTACGACCTCTTGTACAAAACTAAAGTAACGAGCCAATTTTTAAAATGTAAGGAGTAGAAAGTACCGATATTCGTGTTAAAATGTAAGGAGTAAAAGTAAAAAGTCGCCACAAAAAAAAAATAGTAAAGTAGAAATATCCGAAAAATGTACTTAAGTACAGTAACGAAGTATTTGTACTTCGTTACTTCCCATCTCTGCAATGAGGTCAAAGTTGAAATCATTTGAATTTTGAGCGTAGTGCTCAGCAGCAATTTCCAGCAGTGTGCTGCACCAAGGGTAGAGCCTCCTCCGAGTTGTCTCCACCGATCACCCCATAGGAAAACAATGGCCCAGCCAGCACAGAGCTGTTTTACCCTGGATCATGGGTAGACAGCTTAAACTCTGGCACAGCTTCCACACATCAAATAAACACAGTGAATTTGCTAGTCATGAATAAATAATGTAACCTGTAATCTCACAAACTAATGTAACCTAGTAAGTTAAGGGTATGCTCTTCAGCTTTGAAAGTGAAACTCTGTTACTACTGTAGCTTGTCAACTATGTAGCTGGACATGCTAATGGTTGCAGCTTATGTAAAGAGCAGATACAAAACAAACAGTAATTAATACTTTACACTACTCTTGTGTTTCATGTTTTGGAAAGGCTAAGATGGGCACCGATGGGCATACTCTTAAATGTTGAGTAGTGGAAAAATCCAAAGGTTGATAGGTCTGCTGAGTGCTTTAGCCATTGAGCAAAGAGTAAATTGAGGTTTAAGTCCACCAAAAGGTCAGTAGCAGAGTGAACAGTGTTTGTCCTCTGTCCAATTTTCAATTTTTACCATCCAGTCTGGGGATTTGAGCTAATGACTGTTCAGAATCAGTCCACTTTTCAGTCATCACTAACAGCGATGACTGAAAATTCTGATACTTCCTGTACTTCAGTGTCCCCTCCATTGTTTGTCTGGGGTGGAGACCAGATTGTCTAACATAACAAATAAGAAATGCCGGTGTCTGGAGAAGTTGAAATGCACAACATAATTAATCAGTGTTTCTCCTGAGGTAATTAAGAATTTAAGGTTGTATCTCCAGGAAGGGGCTGCACTCTGGGAACTGCCCCGAGCATAAAGCAAAAGTGTACTACAGAGACAAAAGGCAATGTAAATGCCAAAGAGGCTTGCTGTAGAAACAGCAAGTTAAATTACACTGTGATGGCAGGAAAGGAGTCAGGAGAGGAGGCGTTAGAGATGCACATTACACTCAGACATATGCATACTGCTCTGGAAAGGCAATGAGGGTGAGATGATGTGTTGTGGTCAATGGAGAGGATGAATGGGGGGATGACAACAGGCTCAAGAACTCTTATACATCAGTCTATCCTGTTGCTAAACCATAATCTGTGTGCTTCCAAAAAAAGCTCTGGATCCGAGGATATCATATCATGAAACATTCTTTGTCTTTGTCATGGCTGTTGTTGTGTTTTTCATCTTTTGTACTACATGTGTAATTGTTGTCTAACCTTGTGTGTATTTTTTTTATGCAGAGTGGCTCGGGAATGCAAAATTAATTTATGTGTAAACCGATAATAAAGTTGTATAATATCAGAATACAAAGGCTGTGGGGGGGACACAGAATGGGTCAACGTAAGTAATGATATAAAGTGCCTAATGACCCATGTAAATTCCAGCAGAGGTAGTGTATCTGCTAAGCATTTCCCATGAGGTACATCAGAGCCATCAGTTAAGTGTCAGGAGCAAGTGGAAAGCGCCCAGGATTGATCCGTTTATAACCGCCCATGGGACAATCCTGCAATTGCCGTTTGCCTGAACTTCTGGCTGACCAGATCAATTCTATAGACGGACAGTGCAGAGGAAAGGTGTTGTGAATAAATTGTGCAGGCTGTTCTCATGAACCATTCGTGCATATAGTTACAAAAAGTAATGCACTGTCATACATATGCATTCCACAATGTTTTTTTGTTGTATGCACCACACCATCCGGCGGTGCCCTGTAGCTGCCTCACAGTCACCTTTTGTCGGCTTAACTCAACTAGCACCTGCCGCTTATACAACAGATAGTTCACGGAGCTCTGTAGCCGGCTACCAGTAACCTATTGGAGGCTGCCAAACGCCGCTGATACAAGCGAAAGCTCACGCAGATCCGCAGCTTCACGTGACCAGCCAGCGGTTGCCTAATTTTGTAGGATATCATACGAATTGGTGTGCATACATTTTCGTACTATATTGTTCGAAACACATTCACGAGAATGCGTTGAAATGTGTAGAAATAAGCTTAATAGGGAGTCTTCATGGTGTAAAACACTTTTTATTGGTCATTATTTATTTTTATTTAAATTGTGTATAGATTGGAATCATGTTGTAAAGGCAATACCAAATGAGTTTAAAATAAAAACACTTGGTACACAATGGTGTTACTGTAATGTTTAATGTAAAGTATTCAAAAATAAATCGGCACAAATTTTTCTGATTAAAATGAACTTTTATCATTTAATCGAAAAAAGAAAATGTGAAAGTCTATAATTCTATGTCAATTGACTAAAGTCCATCCTCTGATGAAGGTCACATTATAGTGTACATGATTTGCTGTGACATTAAAAGTTTGTCTATTTTGTTAAAATGTTATTGTCTTTAATAGTATGGTTATTATGTAATCTTTTCTTAACTTTTGTCTAAGTAAGTGTAAAGGCTAATGTAACTACAGACATACACTTTTTCCCTTTACAGTATTTCAGAGACTCAATCAGGGAGTTGTCAAATAATAGTACTTTAAAGCATGGTTTGGATTTTTTGAAATTTGGATTCATGCATTTGATATTTACCTAATTATAAACATAAGCTTAATAGGCTACATGTAATGAATCCTTTTTGACGCTTATGACCGTATAAATGCGCAGCCTTGACGTTGACGCACGGGTAGCCTATAAAAGAGCGCCCGGGCTGCGAGCGTGGATCCTGGGAGAGTATAAGAGGAGTACACAGTCGCAGCTGACCGCTGCTAGGGCCCACTTTCTCCTCTTCTATCTGGATAGAAAACAGAGGGACAACCTCAGTTATTTTACACAGAGCCTGACACAGACACAGCCAGTCTGACTGTCTACAATTTCTTTTTTTTGGAAACTCCACTCCGTTTCCACTTGGAACCGCGCTTCCCCCTTCCAGACGATTTAATTCCTTCAGGTTTCAGCCTAATTGTTTGAGCAAGTAGGCTACCCAGCAGCGCGGGTAGAACGGGCAGCGGCCGCAGCATGGAGCCGTACACGGTCCCGGGAGCTCCGCTCTCCCTGTCCGGAGTGGAGCCGTACACGGTCCCGGGAGCTCTGCTCTCCCTGTCCGACCTTTACTCCGTCATCCCCTTTAACGTCACGTTCCCGGACGAGGAGAACGGCTTGATGGGCGAGCGGCTGCAGAACTACACCGGGCAGCGGGCTCCGGTGCTGAGCGCCGGGGGTCTGATCATACCCATATCCATCACGGCTCTCTACTCCGTCATTTGCGTGGTGGGACTTCTGGGCAACGTCCTCGTCATGTACGGGGTGGTCAGGTAAACACCTGCTTTTAGTTGTTTTTGTTTTTTTTATTACAGTCATTTTACGGAGTGCGTCCGTTACTTTAAACGCCTTGATAGGATCAACACCCTACATTTTAGGCTATGTCAAATCCACCCACAAGCACTCAATTAGCGTCCGTGTGTTAATGAGACCTTGGGCTATAATGCCCCAGGAGCGACATTGAGATCATGGGTGAGGTTAAGTGATGATCTCACTCATTTAACACATTTTGGGAACAAAGTCTTAATCTTAATTGTTTTTTGCTTTTAGCTTGCTTTTGGCTTTTACTAATCCCCCCCACCTCATGAAAGTAAATACACTCTCAAAACGATGATTTCAATTGAATAGAAAGGTTCGATGCCATGAAAAAGTGAGATATTCTGCAACCTTTGACTGACAAAAAAATGTGTCCGTTTACACAGGTTTATGGTTTTGCGCAGGAACCTCTAAGAATAAATAAAAAATGATCCAAAATATAAATGGTTAGTCTTTTTAAGATGAATCAATTTGATTTCAACTATTAAACTAATCACGAACTATTTTGATAATTGATTAATTGATTGAGTAATTTTGTTTAAAAAAAAAAAAAAAAATCAATCGGTTTAAGTCATTTCTTAGAGGATAAAAGTCAAAATTCTCTCATTCCAGCTTCTTAAATGTGAATATGTTCTGCTTTCTTCTCTCCTCTGGGACAGTAAACTGAATATCTTTGAGTTGTGGACAAAACAAGACATTTTAGGACGTCATCTTGGGCTTTGGAAAACACTGATCCACATTTTTTTACCATTTTTTGACATTTTCTAGACCAAACAACTAATTGATTAAGCGAGAAAATAATCAACAGATTCATCGGCAATGATAATCGTTATTTGCAGCCTATGTCCCAGTAGATCAACATTTATTGCCCCATTAACAAACCACATGTCCTGGGTGCATACAGTCTCTTTGAGTGTGTTGAGAAGGGGGAGCTCGTTATTGTAGCTATGTTACTTTATACACTCATTGACTCTTTTCTTAGGCTACTCTTATTTTACCTTGGATTTGACTGTGAGCAGTGGTGTAGTCTAATGTATTGTAGTGGGTATACTTTACTGTATATGTATGGGCCTATATATATGGGCCAGAATGTATATGCATATCATAGTGGGTGTCCTCTCACTGGGAAATTTTGAGCGTCAAAGACTTCATTTCCTGCATTCTGACACACTTTTATGCACCAATTTTACATTGGAAATACCTTTATTTAGCCTATGTGAAGAAGAAAAACACATGACATTTCAAAATATATCAAAATTATAATGGAAAGTATGTTGTTACCTGCCATTGCGCATTTTTAAGTGGGTATATGGAAATCCTGGAGCTTTCTTAGTTTGTATACTGCGTATACCTTCGTATCACGCCAACTACACCACTGACTGTGAGTAACTGCAACTAAACAATTTCCCTGAGGGGATCAATAAAGTATTTTGATTCAGATTCGGTGAGCCTGCACCTTTCCTGGCTGCATTTGGCTCACTGCATAATGCATGACATTGTTTTTTTCCATCATTTCTACATGGAGAAACAACATGTGCAAGTTTAATAAGCAGGGTTGGTGGCAGTCAAATGTCTCATCTCAGACGCAGTCTCTCAATTCAGTCTGACTCAACTGTGCCTGAGACAGAGAAGGATGGACTGTCCTGTTCACTGGAAGAGAGAGGAGATCCTGCAGTTACAGACAGGTTGTTTGGTCTTTATTTAGTCTCCGAGTGTGTGTTCTATGCTTGCTTCCTTATAGCCATGACAACCCCTTCTTTTATTTAAGCTTTAATAAATCAGTATTTTATAATCGGTAGTTTCAAACATTTCAATGATGGAAACTAAGGTAGCTTGAGGCTAAATAAACAGATTTTGTCCATTAGTCAATGTTTGCAGTATATAATAGTCATTTCGAGGTAGGGCTGCAACTAATGATTATTTTTATTTATTTTTTTAAATGTGGATCACTGTGTCCCAAAGCCCAAGATGACGTCCTCAAATGTCTCGTTTTGTCTACAACTCAAAGATATTCAGTTTACTTTCGCAGAGGAGCAAATAAACTAGAATATATACATATTAAAGAAGCCGAAATGAGAAGTTTGACTTTTTTCCTCTAAGAAATGACCCGATTAATTGATTATCAAAAATAGTTGGTGATTAGTTGATTCATTTTTGCCACTCTAGTTCGAGGTCACAGTTTCCCCCTCAGCTCTAAAAGCATTAGAATACAGGCTGCACCAACTTTGTCACTCGATACAAGCACCCTGTCAATTCCCAGAAGCCACCCAGCCCCAACCAGTATGCTTAATAATAAAATAATAAAACAGCTTATGCAGCAGCTCGGCTCGTCCTCACTTATCATATTAATTACACTTTATCTCAAACATTCTCTGTACGTGTTCCCCCAATATCACCCGAAGCATTAATTACTGCAGCTGGCCCGGGGAATTAAACAAGCAGGTTCATTTAAGATGTTCCCACCTTAGCACAGAAAGATAACACAGCCGGGTGGAGGCCTAGCAGACAAGGCTAAGGGTCCTTTTTCAGCCCAGAAGCATGATATGACTAAAATTTTATAACAAGATATCAACGTGGTCTAAATGGTTGTTGGTATTACTTTCTTTTCTTTTTTTTATTCTTTTTTGGGAATTTTCAGCCTTTATTTATTTATTTTATTTTAGGTTTATTTAACAGGGACAATGCACACTAATAATACATAAAGAAAATGTACAGTGTGCCAGAATTAGCCAAAAGGCTACTTTATTTTGATATGACAGCTGAAGAAATAAAAGGGGAAAGAGAGGGGCAAAAGACATGCAGCAAAGGGCCGCAGGTCGGAGTCAAAACCAGGCCCGCTGCATCGAGGAATAAACCTTTATATATGGGCGTCTGCTCTACCAACTGAGCTATCCAGGCGCCGTTGGTATTACTTTAATGTATACAGTGAGAGAGAGAAGCAGAGAGAGGGTACTGGAAAAAATATGGGAGTTGAATATAGGAAAAACCTAGAGCAAGGCATTTTCTGCAAGTGACAATCTTTGGATATTGAACCAAGAAAAGAAATCATGAATATTTACAACTCCACCCATTATTTCCATTCAGGAGTTGGAGTGCAAATAAAGGGCAAAACAAGGCACAAGACAAGTTTAAAAAACATGATCTAGGGAGGTAAGAGGGAGACAAAAAGGAGATGGATGAGCGCTCAGAAAAGGCAGTGAATAAAATTGTGCGCAGCGATTCGTCTGGCCTTTGTGTTTGCTTGTGTGAGGGAGAGGACTCATCACTGATGCAAGAGTCGGAGGCAGAAGGAAGCACAGCACATTCACCATTCTGGACAGAATATATTATCTCCCGTGGAACATCTGTAAACTCCAAAGGGAGCGTACTTAAGAGAGGACACCCAAACTCAGACACAGATATAGGGATGTAATAAGAAAAGAAAAGCTGGGTTAACACTAGCCTCCATGTAGTCATTCATCTTCCTGTCCTTTTAAAAGGTTTCTGTGATGCATACTAGAGATTTCAAACCTTAAATAAAAGAAGGCTTAGATGGGGGTTAATTTTGTACTACCATCATGGTAGCAGTAAATGATGATGGCCTGAGGCAAAGACACGCACACACACACAAACTATCTGGGTTGTATTGTTAAACAATACATGAGGATAATTTCGGGGGTTTTCAACCCAGACCCTATTTTCCCATGCATTGGTGTCAACCAAACCAGAGTGGTGATTGTTGGAAAAGTGGAGAGACAGCTTGCTTTTTTTTTTTTTCACTTTGAATGAAGTGTGCTTTACTATAATATTATTTTTTGTAATTTATAAGTGGAGTCTGGTGGGTTTGGCAATAGCCATTTAATGACTGCCAACTGCAGCAGTCGTGCTTAATGCTGGACCAATTTCAAAAATTGTTGTTCCCATCAGTCACTTAGTCACAAAAACAGGAAGGTTGAAATTATTGCATTATTGCATTATCAGAGGCAATATGGTTTAAACTCTGTTGTTTAATATTGTAATTTGGTACACATAATACACATGAATGACTTTTGGTTCCAATTGACACATCAGGGATCAAATTTGATCACTAATCAAGATTAAATGAGAATATAATGCTGTAGGACGATATGCTACGGTAAAATCGGCAGAATTTTTACCAGCCAAAAACAATGTTGATGTAGCAAATCCTGTCAACTGTGAAGGATGCATTCAGGCAACAAACAGGCTACTCTGTTGGGACAACACAAGAGCAACTTGCCTATCAGTTTACAGCAGTTACAGACAAATTGTGGGCAGAGAGAATTCTCTGCATCACATTATTGAAGAAAAAAAAAAATCTTAAGACTTAAGGAAGGCAGTCAAAAATGTCTTAACTAATGATCCAATGTCTTCTTTACATACAAATGTTTGTTTTTTACTATTTTCTGACATCTCATAGACCAACTATTTAATTTGGTTTCATACAGTGAAAATCTTACAGGTAAAAGGCAGTAATGTAAATAACTATGCAACTATGTTTACAATTAATGATGTCTAAAATGTCAGAAATAGTAGAAAATGTCCCGCAAACCCCAAAGATATTGAATTAAGAGTGGTGTTAAACAGAGAAGAGTTGCACATCTTCACATTTGAGAAGCTGGAACTAGCAAAGGTTTGATATTATTTTAATAAATGACAAATGATTAGTGGGTTTCCAACATTAATCTTCTGTAAGATGACTAATCGCTTGAGCAGTAATTATAACCAGAGGCCCATTTGAAAGCATCCTGTTAGTTTGTTTTGCCTGCCACATCAGGCAGCTTATAAATAAAGCAAAAGTCATACATTTGAGATATTTCCCTCCACTTAGATTCCTGGATAGAGACACTCAAATGCACACACACTCCATTTAGAGTCTGCATGGATGCACACGTCAGGTGAATTGGGCGTTGGGCTGCTATGGCGTTGAAGGTCCTTGGTTAAAGGCTAAAGGCTAAAGATGGCCCATGCAGGATAGGTCAGCAGCACTAGGATCCTCTATCTTCCAGTTATCCTCTGCTCTACCTTGGCTCCTAGTCCTGCTGCCATGCCTGTTAGATAAGACCTGGCTCAGTGCTAATGCAATTTATCATCAACTGGCCTCTATGAAATCAGTTTGATGTGCAGCTATCGCAGGGCTGAATTAGTTTGTGTGAAAGTGAAGTCTTAACTGAGCTGCTTCTTGAGGATTATTTTTCCATTTGTACTAAGGAAGCGGAACTTGGATATCCTTCTCAAACTGTATATGTATTCTGGTATGATAATATTTTGGTAATGACAAAAGATAAAGATACAGAGTGAGTCAACACAGATTCAGGAAGTTTTTTTTCCTTTAGTGACTGTAGAAATTTGGCTGAAAATACTAAAGCATGTTGCAAATAGACCTTTTTCACGGCAGGACATGTTGACATGTCATAGTAGGAAAAGCACAGGTGTATTCAAAACCATTAATGATGGCTGCATTCCACTTAGGAGAGGCCCTGGTATTGGGCATGCTGACTCACTGAAATAGCTTACTGGGACACTTGATGGAACTGAGCCATCATTAAGGTTATCAATTTCAGCTGTGCTTTTCCTACTATGACAAGTCAAAATGTCTGCTGTGAAAAAGGTCCATAGGATGAGTGTGTGAGTGAGTGTGTGTGTGTGTGTGTGTGTGTGTGTGTGTGTGTGTGTGTGTGTGTGTGTGTGTGTGTGTGTGTGTGTGTGTGTGTGTGTGTGTGTGTGTGTACCAGTTTATTTCCTGGGCTGAGTCAACATGTCTTCCATCTCAACCACCAGCATTTATATCAGCGTGTGTGAGAGTCGCGTGCGTGCGTGCGTGCGTGGCCTTCAGCCGTGGAAACACAGGAGCGTTGAGCCTGACAAAGAAAAGATTAATAGTCACACCAGGCAGTGCTACTCCAACTAGGTAGAGATAAAGGATCAAGACGGATCTCAATGCAAATGCTAATTCTCTAGAGCTGAATGGGGGGCACACCCAACCAGGTGAGCTACCCAGGCACTCCCAACCACGTGTTTTAAACGAGTTGGGAATTACGACAGGGAATTAAATGACACACAAACTTTCCCTTAAAAATAGCGGTAATTTATACACCTAAAGAAATCACATTACACCTTTTCATTAGGATACAGTAGAGCCTAAATATGAGGAAAATGGGATACATTGTGTTAAAAAGAGAAAAGAGAAATGATTAGGTTAAGTAGAAGAGTCATCCTAAAATAAATGTAATTTAGATTTATTTTATCAACCGACTAGAGGTTAGGAAAAGTATGAATACTTATGCATTTACACACTACATTGTAATTGTTTTAATTAATTTACCATCTGTTTTATTTAGTGATGTATTTAGTGATATTTTTGGCTCATCTGATAACCTTTTAATGCCTTTTGTCAGCTTCAGAGCGCCATAGATCTTGTGTATTGCGCGGTGAAGTAAAGAGTGAATGGCATTTACATTGTGCCGAGCTGGAGGCATTTGATTAATGGCAAGCTGAGTGTTAAACCAGTGATCAATGGCACTCTGTCTAGGTGAACAGGCAGAAATCGTTCAGTTGTGTGCTGCTTTGAGACTTTTTTCGAGACTTCTTTCCTTCTGATGTGGCATCAAAAGATGTGTGTGAGGAGAAATGATTGGACAGCCACGAGAGCTTGGTAGCGGGGAGTCTACGCTACGGAAACGAACAAAAAAAAAGGCAGTGGGAGATTAAACCATCACAGAGTGACTGTTACAAAGAAAAATGTGCTTCACTGTAACACGAAAAGGGGCGTCAGTGACATTTCTCCAAGCCTACAAAAAGGAAGAAGGGTATTTAAAAGCTTTACCCAATACTCTACCTGAATTATAAGCTGAGCAATTAACAATAACATAACCTCAGGAAAAGCTATGTGATTGCAATGACAAAACATGGAATTGGCAAAGGTTTCTTGGCATACACCTGTCACTGCTGGTGTGAAATTAAAGTCTTGTCCCGCTGAGAGGAGACATACTGTGTAGTCTAGATGCCTGTATTAAGAGTATAAAAGAGCATCCGCCTGTAGCAACATCTGCCTACTTCATGCCAAACCAGTTCTTTGGTATCCTAATAATCCAACCAAGCTCCTATGTGCTAGAGTGGATGTGACATAATATCCCCGAGGCCAAGAAAGCTACATCTACCTTTTCCAATTATTTTTACCCCTGATTTACAATACATGTGTGTACAAACATACCCCACAGTAAAAGGCTATTATTAATTAATTAATGAATTATCAAAGTGACAAATACACACTCGCACACAATCTACCCATGTCAACAGTATGGTGGCCCTGAAGGACAGAAGAAGAACAACAACATGACTAACGCCATTTAACATTCACATTTCACACCCATCTCCTCTCTAAGCAATATTAATATTGTGCTTGCTTCACAGACTGCCCTTACGGAACTACCAAAAGCTCCCTGCTGTCCTTTGCTGTAACTGGAACTTAATGCACACGTCGGATTATGATGATCAAACATACAAGGGAATGTTCAAAACCAGCCATCTGCTGCTGACTTCAACATTTCCTTTTGTCTTGATTAAAAAATAAGGCTGAATTGATTTGATAAAGTCCAGGCCACATGGGGTTGTGTTGTAAATGGATATATTGAATAGATAGGCCTACAATATGAAGGGATAGACATTTTGACTGACTTGTCATGAGCAGAAAGGTGCAACTAATAATAATAATAATAATAATGTAATAAAGAAATAAATAACAATTATGACTTAAGCCCCATTCGGACAGGATGACATAAGGGGGGGGATGACATGCACAACAAAACCAAAACATGCAAGAATGAAATTCCCCTTCCAATACATGGATATAGGGCCACTCGGCCAGCCATTCCAAAACACTTATTTATGAACATCAATATTCAATGGAAAACCATCTAAAAATGAAATAGCCCAACATGGTGTCAACATAAAACGCAGCACTTTCAAGCCAGGGAGCGTTCCTTGGGAGCGTTTTAACCCAAACCACGATCTTTTTACTAAACTTAACTAGTCGTTTTGGTGCCTCAACTTAACTGTCAGCGCCCCATGACGCTCACTTTTTCAGGCTAAACTCAACTACCACTGCCCCTGAAAATAAAATGCCATGTGGCGGTAGCTGTAGCCAGCTGACAGTCACCTACTGTATTGGCGGCTAAACAACTGCCGCTGGTAGCTGGCGTCCCGGAGCGCTCTGCTAAATACAACCAGAAAAGGGGAAATCCCACACATTCCACCGAAAAACATAAAAATAAAAATCGCACCCTGGGTGTAACTAATTACAATAATAATTCAATAAACTAATTCAACAGGATTAACAGGAGGCAAGGATTGAAATATTCACTGTGCTCCTCTGTGATTTAACTCGTCATTCCAAAAAGCTGCATTTGAAACATGGGGAAATTACAGGATATGTTCTGTAATAGACAGACAATAAGCAGGACAAAGGAGGAGAGGTCCGGCGGGAGAGACAAGTCAAAAATTCCTACTCCTTCTTGGAGTCATTACTCAGTCAGATTTTAACACACAGACATGAAACATATATTGATATCTTGTGTGACTTACACTTCGGAAGGATATCGCAATATCCAATGCAAATAAATGATAGAAATCATCAGAAAAAGAGGATTCAGAAGTTGCCTGAGTATCATCACATTTTTCTCCAGTATCAAATAATCCATTGATTGTTGTCTATAAATCCATGGCAACACTGCAAACAGCAACTGCCAATTCATAATGCAACTTTTAATGGTGGCAAAATGTAAATTTGGGGGGGCTGCAATGGAGAAAGCTCTGTCACCCAATCACAATGTTTTTTTTATAATAACTTCCAGGTAGAAAATCACTACGTCCCATACATACAAGGTTACGGCGCTGAGCAAATAGGGGCGAGCAACAACAGGATCTCATTCATCTAAAATGCATGTTTGATGCTTTCATATTTCAACACTTTCATTAACATTAGGTTGGTGAGCTAATTTACCTGTTGGGCCACAGACTAAAGAAAATGACACAACCCAAACTAGCAGTCAGTCCAGCCGGCGGTGAGATGTTGCTGTTCGTAACGCTAGATTTGTTTTATGAAAGACACTAGCAAAGCTACACAAGACAGAAAATAACCACAGCAGAAATGTCAGATAGGTCAGACCTCCGTGTTTAACTATATATCTTCAAACATTACAGTTAGGGCTAAAAAGAGAACAGAAATTACAAAGTTTGCCAATTTCACGTACAGCATCTCCATTACATTATGTAATTAATTACACGTGTTTTTCCTGCTGTGGCATCAAGCAACTTATGTTCTCCACATTTAAACACAATTTATAAATTGTATTTCCATAACATACAGCACATTTTTTATGTTGTAAATTTGAACATTCAGATGAAGACAGGAGACTGACAGCAGTGATGTCATCATCTCGAGACTGATGTTAGAGCTGACAGTGAATAATGGAGCAACCATAAACTGGGAGCAACCGATGGGACTCAGTGACAGCAGTCACTGTAACTATATTTTCTGATTCAACTGAAGCATGCGTTTGAAGTAGGGCTTTGACTTTTGCCCAAAAATCATATTGGAAGTTTGTTTGTTCATTAATATTCAAATATATATTTAAATATTTATTAATTATATTTTGACCAGTAAATGCCTTCAGTTAGACCTATATTGGTAAGTTGTAGATGTTCTGTCCAGCAGAGGGCAGTGTATCAGTCAATGTCAATAGGCAGGCAATTATGTTTTCAGAAGGAAAACGCACTGCCACGACTTTTTTTTATTAAAACTCAGACCCTGGATTAAACACAAACAGTATGCTTTCAACAGGAAGTTCGGAGCTTTCACCGTAGCCTGATGTATGTCTGATGTTTATACTTGTGCGCAGGTGTGTGCGTCGAGCCGGCGTGTGTGTGTGGGGAGTGTGTGTAGAGTGAGAGAGTGACGGTGATTACCGGTAGCTTCAGAGTGAGTAGCGACTCTAGCGTCATAGTGAGAGGAACAAAGCGTCTCCCCTGTTTTTTCTGACAACGGTGGGACATCTGTAGCAGGAAAAGTTAACCCTCTCCTTGATTTCACGTTGTTTATAGAGAAGGAGAACCAGGAAATGAGTCCAGGGAAATGCAAGCCACGGGCAAGCGACATGAGTCGCCGCGACGTGTAGTTAAATTTTGAAATGCGTGAAAAAGCCTCGGAATCTGAATTGAAAACAATGTTTACAAGCAAACACATTTACAAAAAATAATGCCCATAACAGGTTTGAATATTAAGGGCTGCCTAATATTAGTTTTAAATATTCAAATTATATTCGAATAACGAAGTTCGGAGTCAAAGCCCTAGTTTGAAGATTTCAGCCCACAGAGTTCAATCACTAATATATCATCAGTGGACCAACTCCAAAAAAGTGTCACCTGATAGACGTCATCAATTTAACTCTTGATCACCCTTCCAGCTTAGATGCAGTACTAACTTCATCTGTTAAGGAAGTACTCATTCGCACAAGCATGATCCGTTTTCCAGAAAGACAACACCACCAGAGAGTGGCAGGGACTTGTTACATTTATAGGCTGTTCTTGAAGGTAACTTGCTATATTCCCTATTCAGAGTCAAACTCCTGCCTTTTTCAATTGGTCACTCTTCCATATAGTTTCTTGTTGGAGAATTTACTTACAGTATATGCTGCCCTAGTTTATTGTGTTCAAGTAATAATCATTTAATCAGTTCCACCAATGAGATGCATTGTATTAACCTATATATAATAAGATGGCCTAACCCAATAAAAAACAAAAAATATATTATGATAAAAATGACATTTAAGTCCAGTGTTAATGCTGGGAAAGGATCATACAATTTCCACATATTATCACTATTCATTACAAGCGATACTAAGAACTCAATATTTGTGCTTGTGTGTTGGATTTCACTAATGGAAGACTTCCTGCAAATATGGAGCTCCCTCCCATAAGTTATCCGCCAAGACCCATGGGTAATGGTCTATAAAGGCTGTATGAAAAATGACCGGAAAATGAAATGAAAAATCAATGCACATATCCATTTAGACATCGGGCCTGGGTGTTTTCTAATGTAACAGAGAAACAAAGATTTCCCCACTAACATGAATATTATTGGGGGAATGCTGTTCTACAGCATTCCACCTATTGTTATTCGGTTCTTTATTTATTCTTCTTCGTTTTAATCCCTCTTCCGTACGTTTTTTGGCTCTCTGTAACTTCTGCATACTTTCACCTATTTAAACCATTCAACTTTTCAAATGTTCAGCTCTTTCAGCTAATAATGGGACTTCTTCAACTTTTTTTCTACTATTTATACTTTTTCAAATTTTAAGCTTTTTAACACTTTTTTATAACATTGAAGTGAATGAGAGCAGCCTTCCACTACTTCAAATCTTCTTCCACTCCCAAAAGTTTCAACTCCTTCATACTTTCACCTACAGATGCCAAACAAACTTTAAAATGTTCACAAAATATTCAGCTATCCGGGGTCTACTTTTCAGTTTGATATCTTTTACTTTTTTTGTGAAAAAAGCTGTTTAAGTTTAGTGATCATTTCAGGAAATTTTATCGATTAAACAGAGTGTGTATTGCGCTGCTTAGAGTGGATGACATCATAGCTAGAGCACAGAGCCTTAAAAAAATATCTTTGTCCCTGCTGCTTAAATTGCTCTAACACCCCATATTTTCTACTTCTCATACACAATTTATACATCAAAACCGTAGGTATTTTTGTCTAGTTTCAGAAAAATCTGATCAGTTTTGTGATACATCTTATACTTTTGGCTCAGCAATCTTCCAAATGACAAAAGATTGAAATCTTCCTCAATTGGTTCCCATATTAAAAAATGCTCCACAATTGCCAGTGAAACGCACAGCGAACCACTTTTTGAAATCGCTGATATGACCACATTTTTACGTTTATCCATATAAATTTTATACCGATACGTTCACAAAGGCCTTGTGGTGCTCAGGATCACGTCATTTGACTGATAGCAGTTATAGTTTTCCCACTGTGAGGCTTTGTTTGAGAGCTCGCTCTCAGGGACTCTGAATAGCTGAAGCACAGCACAGCTGACAGATTCAGCAGGTGTTGCTCATCAACTTGATTACAGACATCAAAGCAAGTTTATAAACATATCTACTGGCCATTGGTTACCATGACAACACTTTCACAGACACACCCAGATACTACTTCTACATATTTTGTCATTTTTCAACTTTTGAAGCCAACAGTTCAGTTTAGCGTCAACTTTTAGCTTTTTAATGAAATCCATACTTCTTAAAACGATTTCCACTTTTTCTACTACTCTCACTACTTCAACTACTACAAACATTCACTGGCCAGTCGTTACCATGACAACAGATACACACCCAGATACTACAGGCAGGAATATGAACTTTAGTCTGTCTTCTCTCTTCTATTCTCTTGTTCTGGTCTGTCTGTCTTCTCTCTCCCCCTCTCTATCTCTCTGTTTCTCTTTTCTTTCTCTCTCTCCCTGTCTCTCTCTCTTTTTTTTTCTCTCTCTCTCTCTCTCTCCCCTTCTCTCTCCATCCCACATTCTCCCTCCCTCTCTCTCTCTCTCTCCTTCTCTCTCCATCCCTCCCTCTCTTACTTTCTTTAACTTATTGAACCAATTTCCACTTTTTCAACTATTCTTCAGCTTCAGCTAAAGACTTCACAATGTTCTACATATTTTGTCATTTTTCAGCTTTTAAAGCCAACAATTCAGTTTAGCGTCAACTTTGAACTTTTTAACGATTTCCACTTTTTCAACTATTTTCACTACTTCAACTTCTTCTTACAGATTTGAGCTATTCATCCAGTTAGCTTTAGCAATTCAGCATTCCCACGCATTTTCCGCAGGAAATGCATTTTCTAGTTTCTCATTTTCTTCTATAAGTTATTAAGCAATATACCATCCCTATTCATTAAGCCAATTCTTTATCATTGAAAAAATACAAAATAGGATGTTCAATTCCATATAGTATCATATTGTATTCATACAGCCATGTAATATATATATATTTTTACCTTTCTGTTCTCTAATGCTTGGCCTTTGTGCCTTTGGGTGATACACTATGCATGTAAATTGGATTGTATTTGGATACAATGATTTAAAAATGCTGCAATCTCCTAGAAAACGTAGTCAGTTAAATTTTAGTATGAATACATCTTGCAAGGTTTGTGATGAGAGATGCCTATGTGAAAATAAGCCTTATGCCCCAGAGTAGAACTTCTGACCTCAATAAGCCAATACTGTACCAAACAAAATGAGTTCAGTGCTGATAACCGCTGTTTTTTTCTTCCAATGCAAGATGAGACATATTTTCATCTCACACACAGTCTCATGCTAAAAGCAGGGGCAGCACATTTGTAACCATTATCTCAAATCCCTGATTAAGAAAAAACAGATCTTGTTGTTCACACATCTACACTGCACATCTATAGCATGATGCTATTAACTCATTGTCTGAGCCACAAAAACATGCTGCACAGTGAATATCACTTTCAAATCCATATATCCCGTTAAAGAGCCTTCCACACCCAGCTGCTCTCATTACCTCTGCTACTTTTTCTCTGCTCTGTGATCACAACCAGATACACCAAGATGAAGACAGCCACAAACATTTACATTTTCAACTTGGCTCTTGCTGACGCCTTGGCCACCAGCACGCTGCCCTTCCAGAGTGCCAAGTACCTCATGAAGACCTGGCCATTTGGGGAAGTCCTGTGCAAACTCATAATTGCCATTGACTACTACAACATGTTCACGAGCATCTTCACCCTTACAATGATGAGCGTGGACCGCTACATCGCCGTGTGCCACCCAGTCAGGGCACTGGGGTTTCGGACGCCAGTCAAGGCTAAGTTGATCAACGTGCTCATCTGGGTCCTGTCCTCTGCGATTGGGGTGCCCATTATGGTCTTGGCTGTGACCAAAGTGGCAGATAATGGTGGGTATACGTTTTCTTCCACAGTTTTGTCTTTCATCATTAATTAAAGTCTTCAAAGTATTAACTGTCTTCCAGAATAAGTTGAATAAGTTGAGCCGTACAGAGTTGGATCTGAGTCTTTGCCAATGGGCTAGAGCTCCCTTTTGGAGCCAACCTCGAGTGGCCACTCAATGAACAGCAGTTTGTGGCACTTGGCTTCATTATTCAGAATTGGAGATTGTCGCTTGGTGGTCCACTCAGAATAAATTGCATGTTTTATGCTATACATGCTCACAAGCTTCAGGCTCCTAAGGGACCTGAGAGTGTCTGGTACTTTGAGTCCATACATGTGAACAGTAGACTTTCGTGTGATAGTTTGCATTCAATCACATACAATATTACTGTTCGCTTTGTTTTTCTCCGCAACTATGACCCCTTACCTTACAACCAAGTACATGCCACAAATTCCTCCCATGATAGTCTGAAAATGTGTGCAGTTATTCACATATTTAAACAATCATGTCTCCACCCTCTTTGTGACAGCCAGCTTTTCACCCACTGAATAGTAATTTAAAAGTCCACTATTAACATTTTTTTTTTCTGTTGATTTGCAGAAACAATCACAGAAATACATTCTTGATAGTCTTCAACAGCAACAACAGCACTATTTTGGATTCAAAGTGTATATAAGTGTACAGTATCGGTTTAAACCAGCTTGTTACCATAACCCTGCATTAACAAATTATTTTGAATTCCAGGTAGAATCATGTGCACGCTGAAATTCCCTGACCCTGACTGGTACTGGGACACTGTGACAAAGATCTGTGTCTTCATCTTTGCCTTCGTGGTTCCTGTGATGGTCATCACCATATGTTACGGCCTGATGATACTACGCCTAAAGAGCGTTCGTCTGCTCTCAGGCTCCAAGGAGAAAGACCGCAACATGCGCCGCATCACCCGCATGGTCCTGGTGGTGGTGGCGGCCTTCATCATCTGCTGGACCCCCTATCCACATCTTCATCATCGTGAAGACCATGGTGGAGATTGACAACAGAAACCCCTTCGTCATAGCCAGCTGGCACCTGTGCATCGCCTTGGGCTACACCAACAGCAGCCTCAACCCTGTCCTCTACGCATTTTTGGATGAAAATTTTAAGCGGTGCTTCAGGGATTTCTGCCTTCCCTGTCGGACCCACGTGGAGCAGCACAGTCTGACCACAGGCCGCAACACCGCCAGGGAGCCTGTGTCTGTCTGCGCTCCAACAGGAGTGGTGAAGAAGCCGGCATGACTAGGCATGGAGTGGGTCCCCCACAGCTCTCGCTCGAGGAGGATCCAGCAAGATCTGCAATCAGAGATAACCCAGATCTCCACAACAGAGTTTTAAGAGATCTTAACGAGTAAAAGCTGGTCTCAAGGAACTGAGTCGTGTCGCTTAGTTTCAACAATTTGGCAGACTGGACATTTAAAGGAATAGCTAAATATAATGGAAAAAGAGTTACACTGTGATCTTACTGTTGTAGTTAAGTACAATGGAATTTTTTTTCTTACAAAGGCAGACAGTAGATAGGGTGATAGCCCAAAGAGTATATCCAAATGTTGAAGCAAGATTATTTAACAGAACATCCCCAGCTCATGATTTATCTGCCCAAAAAGGACCCGAGGACAGGACTTTTTGATGATTTAAAATAGGACAAAGAAACACATGCAGGTTTCTATCTTGTCAAGCAAAGAATGCATTGTTCAGACACCATCCATCAGAGAGCATTGTAAAAAAAAAAAACAGACTGTCAGGGTGAATAATGTGCAACAAAGACAGGAGTTTAAATAATCCAAATTCCATCATCTCTTCTAAGAAACACCAATCCATTTAAGGAAAGAAGACATGTTGGTAATAAAAAGTATTAAGAGGACAAATTTTTATTTGCATCTTTAACATCAACACAAAACAACTGAGCCTTACAGAGCAGAACCACACACTGATACCCACCGACAGCTGGATGATGAATAACAGCATAGTTTGTTGCACAAGGCCAACCACTCTCTACATGGAGAAGTAAGGATCTTGTTTGGTTTTCTGTGTCACAAAAATAGACACTTGTTCTCTGGTTTTCCCTTTACACTTCGTCACCATCAACTGTGTTGAAGGAAAAATTGGGCGCTTAATGTTCTATGGATTTGAAAATGTCTGTCATACAGGACATGAAATCCTAATCAAGCCCAGTTTGTGGGGTTTTGTGCTCAGATGGAAAAATCCAGAATGGCAACAACCACAGCTTGGATTTTTCTAGACATCTTTCCTGCTCACCTATTTTACTTTCATGAGTGGTGTCAAGCCTGCAGGAAGCCTCTGAGCTGAATAACAAAACAATGGCAAACCTGGCTCTGAAGAACATTGTTGGAAGTCACAACACTTGCCTCGTTGGTTCATTCAACACCACTGCTTAGAGGAGATTGTTGATCTGCATTTTTAGTCATATGTCATCTGTCACATGTATAATCTGTGGCATATTAGGACATATTGAACGGTAATTTATTCCGGGTAATTTATTTACTCCAACAGATCCCGACAACAATCAATGGATGGCGTGAAGTTAATGATCATTTCAATAAAGCGTACCAGATTAGGTATGTCAGAGGCAATAATGAAAAGTTGATCAGAATTTGCTCTCATTGGCGAAATATTGGCGAATATATGTGTTGACATAAATATGTCAAAATATGCCACAGTTTTGATAATTGTTGAAATGTTAAGTTAATGTTGTAAATGTGGAACAGATGAAACACAGCCAAACTGAATATAAAATCAATGGAGATGAGGGTAAAGCCCCCTTGAGGCATTTGGGATATTGGGCTATAGGAATAAAATTGGGGGACAAAGTCAATTAATGTGAATTTGTAGATAATATAAAGCTTTTGCGTTATAACAAATGTGGCTTCAGCCACAGTTAAAATGACTTTGAGGTGCATTTGTGATTATGTGTGCTTTCTTTACAATTTTCAATCTTAAAAAGGACAATTCCGGCGCAAAATGAACCTAGGGGGTTAATAACACATGGGTACCAAGTCGACCGTTCTCTGGGATACGTTTTCATGCTAATCGAATGTGATCCGTTTTAGCGCGAACCACTAATTAGCTTGTAACACTAGTGGTTGGGGCACTGGTAAACTAAAAAGAAATTGCTATTTTATACCACTAACAAGGCTCAAAATAGCACCACACTTCCATAATGAGGGTCCGTACATGTAAGCCGAAACATTGAGAACTTTGTAAGTGTACAGACAGTTTATTAAAAAAATAGTTTATAAAGACCGTACCGTTCGCGTATACAGGCAGGCGCCATCTTGGGAAAACATGACCAGTCAAACCACGAACGCCCTGCTTAAGTTATGTTACTGGTTACTGGTTGCACGGCGTTCGTGGTTATAATAATAGCGATTTCTTTTTACTTTACCAGTGCCCCGACTACTAGCGTTACAAGCCAATTAGCGGTTTGCGCTAAAACTGGTCACATTCGATTAGCATGAAAACATATCCCAGAGAACGGTTGACTCGGTACCCATGTGTTATCAACCCCTAGGTTAATTTTTCTCCGGAATTGTCCTTTAATCTTTTAAATCGTGTGAATCACAATGCTTTGCATTCATGTGGTTCAAAGAAAAAGTGACTAGAACAATCCGCTGTTTGGAAATGGCTTACAGATTCAGATTCTGTAGAGGCACCCACACAGACAGGGAGAGAGACAATAAATATTCACCCTTCTGTGGGAAGAAGGAGATTGACAATTTTGCGGCGTGATACATTCCTGCATATTTTCTTACAATAACAGTGTTGATTTAAAGTGTACTATATATACCTGCTTAGTGCAGAATATCTCTCAGCCGCTAGTATTTTTGCAAATTCAAGTTATACGTCACAATGACAGAAATGTATAGAATTAGTTTTCATAAAAAAAAGATTAAGGGTGTACAAGTTATATTTTGACAACAAACGCATATTACTTCTAATAAATGGATAGATTAAAATTTTTTAATGTTAATCACATTAGGATGGCTAATTATATAAAATGTTTGTTTCTTTGTGTTATTTTTCCACTCACTGTTGGTTATTAGCAGAACTAGCCTCATTAGAGATGCTGTGTCATTCTTTCAGATTCAAATTGTTGGATACAGTTAGTTAAATTAAACATATTGCCAGTGTTGCAATTTTCTCTGTGTGGTCGTGTCCAAAAGAAACAATTAGTAATATCTTACCACCTTGTTGCACAAATTGACAATGGCAAAGTAGCGAAGGCATCCACGTGTTACTGATCAATGCTGGTCAATTAATGTCGCCCTAATGGCAACGGTGATGTCTGGTCCAGGCCCCAGGGTATTTTAACCCTGCCAGATGATGACCCTAAGGAGCTTAAATTAGAGTAGTCGTCCAGCCAAATCAACTCAGTCACTGAAAGTTTTACTGGTCCTTTGACTAGCAAAGTAACATTTAAGAATACATTTAAGAGGGGAAGAAAAACTGAAAGTAACTGACCAAATAATCTAATGAGACAGTCAGAATCAACACCAACTTCAGCGGTCAACCCTGTGTATAAATCACATTCATAGGCTTCTAATTTGCAACAGTGAATACATTTTGAGAGAAATGTAGCATTACATTTGTTATTACCATTATGACGAAAGGTTTGTATGAACGTATCCAATGAGCCACAAAACGTTCTTACTTAACATATCTGCAAAACAAAACAACTTATCCATTTTCTTTATTGTCCTATAATATCCGCTCTTGCAGAACAATATCCCCCATAGCAAATGAGGCCTGATGTCTTTAATTAGTCATGTTGAGATGCTCAGTGCTTGTTTAAGATTTGGGATGTTTTGAAATATTCATATCACATAATTTCCCGAGTGTCAGCTGACTGCAGACTGGCACCTATGTGGAGCTCTGCCGCAGCTGATTTATCTCCTTTCTTTTGTTCCATTCTCACACAGGTAATAAGAACTTTTTCATCTTTTTGTTTTGACTCTAACATATGCTACTTGAAATGTATGAAGGTACAATACTTAAATATAAAAGTAGGCTAAAAAAAATATTTTTAATATTCAAAAACAAACAACTTTGTTAACATGAATAAATGTAATTCATGCTTGGCATAGAAAGAAATTGCCAAAGTAGGCTGAAGTATGTTTTTGACAATGTAAAATATGAGCTAACTTTATACATCTTGCAAACATCAGCTACCACCGCTTGTCAACATCTGTTTTATCTAAAAAGATATATTTCTCTGTTTGTTCATCTCGCTTCAATTTTATTGCTGCAAAATGGGATTGTCAAGCAGACAAACTGACCAACACATATTGTATCTGTGCATCAATACAGTATTGCCACAAAAATATCGCACTACTAAAACGATTTTTCCCCTACCCCTACTAAACAGTAGCCTACCCACCCCCCAAACTAAAGCAAGTGCCCCTGACTGCAGTACGCAGAAGTTTTAGTCAGTTATGAAAAAATGCTGTAAACTAAGAATGCTTTCAAAAATGAAAGTGTTAGTTTATTTTCATCAATTAACAAAATAGAGTGAATGAACAGAAAAGAAATCTAAATCAAATCAATATTTGGTGTGACCACCCTTTGCCTTCAAGACAACATAAATTCTTCTAGGTACACTTGCACAAAGTTTTTGAAGGAACTCGGCAGGTAGGTTATTCCAAACATCTTGGAGAACTAACCACAGATCTTCTATGGATGTAGGCTTCCTCAAATCCTTCTGTCTCTCCATGTTATCCCAGACAGACTCAATGATGCTGAGATCAGGGTTCTGTGGGGGCCATGCCATCACTTCCAGGACTTCTTGTTCTTCTTTACGCTGAAGGTAGTTCTTAATGACCTTGGCTGTATGTCTGGGGTCGTTGGCCTGCTGCAGAATAAATTTGGGGCCAATCATACGCTTCCCTGATGGTATTGCATGATGGATAAGTATCTGCCTGTATTTCTCAGCATTGAGGACACCATTAATCCTGACCAAATCTCCAACTCCCATTGCAGAAATGCAGCCCCAAACTTGCAAGGAACCTCCAGCATGCTTCACTGTTACCTGCAGACACTCATTATTGTACCGTTCTACAGCCCTTCAGCGAACAACCTGCCTTATGCTACAGCCAAATATTTCAATTCTATTTCTGCACCCCAGTACATATGTTTTCGTGCATAGTTGAGTTGCTTGGCCTTGTCTCAATGTCGGGGGTACGGCTTTCTGGCTGCAACTTTTCCATGAAGACCACTTCTGGCCAGACTTCTCCGGACAGTAGATGGGTGTACCTGGGTCCCACTCGTTTCTGCCAGTTCTGACCTGGGGGACGGGGCATTGCTGGACATCTTCCGATTTCGAAGGCAAATAAGCTTAATGTGTTTTTCATCTGCTGCACTAAGTTTCCTTGGCCTACCACTACGATCCTCAACATTCCATGACTTTTTGCAAGTGTACCTATAAGAATTGATGCTGGTTTGAAGGCAATGGGTAGCAACACCAAATATTGATGTGATTTAGATGTTTTTTTGGTTGCTCACTTTGCATTTTGAAAATTGATAAAAATTAACAAACAACCATTTATATTTTTTTCCACACCTGCCTAAGACTATATATATGCCTAAGACTATATATATATATATATATATATATATATATATATATATATATATATATATATATATATAAACTTGGAACTTAATTTCCCTTCTCAATAACGTTAAATTAAGAAATGGTGCACCATAGTGAACAAAATACCAGGGGGAGTAAACAGAACAGTAGAGAAGCTCCAGGGGCTAATATGACTAAATGAGCTAGCATGTTAGTGTTTAGCTCACCAGATACGGCAGTTCACCCGCTATCCAGTAGCACAGCGTCACCAAAGGTGTGTCCCAATCATTGTTGCCACAGTTACTTTGAAAAAGTAACTTATTACTTTACAGATTACTTGATTTTAAAAGTAACAAAGTTAGATTACAAGTTACTTTATTAGTTCCATTCAGCAACTGCCGACAACACCCCTACAGCCTCAACACTAAAAATGACAACCGGTTTACTGTGAGGCAGCTCGGCATTGCCAGTAGTAGGATCTGGTTTATTATGGCACGGAAGAGAGCGTGTCAACCGTGTTTAAGTGCAGCATATCCACTACAACATAGGCCTACTGCCCGACCAACTTCTTCAACTCTCCACTTACTGGTTTTCCACCGAAGTCCAACTTTTGTCGTTTGGGTGGTGGGGGACCTCCTGACAAAAATAGTAACGCACAGTGACTTGGATAAGTAATAATCTGATTACTGGTTTGGAAATAGTAACGCGTTAGATTACTCGTTACTGAAAAAAGTGCTCAGATTACAGCATCACTGGTCCCAATTCAGAAAATTCCCTGAGATCACTTACATGTAGTACACCGAGTACAGTATGTTTAGGAACATTACAACAAACTAGTGTTTTAAATCACGCATGGCCATTATGCACTGACCAAAAATTACTCTTTAAAATGGTAAATTGCAGCCTGGCGGAGAATTACCACCACCTATTGCCGTCCGACAAAATATATACCGACTTGTTTTCTCACTATCTGAATATAGTATAGTGGTACAAATATATAAATTACATTTGTATAGTTTGGTTTCCGCCATTCCAAATCACACCGCTGCAGCTTCCTCACACGGCATATTTACAAAACTGAAAATATGTCCATGTTGGTGGTCCCGTAGCTTCCGCTACATAGCAAAAATCAAGGCCGTTGCGAGTGCGAGTAGTGTCCAGCATTCCACTCTCAACGTTTTTGACAGTGTTGAGAGCAAAACCAAATATTTTGAAGTAAAAAAGGAGAGTTCTCTGCGCTTCTGCAGATAATATAGATATAGATTTGGGCTCTAAAGAGAATTTACACTAAAATGTGTCTTGTAAAAATAAAATGTAATAAATAAAGAAAAGGTTTCAGTTACATAACCAAAGTTGTGTTTCAAGATGTAAAGGTTGGTCACAGGTTTTGTTTTTAATGAAAAGTACATTTTTGTCAATTAATGTTTTTGACATCAACCATCAATGTGATTCCTGGCAGTTGCAAGCTAGCAAACTGTATTTTACTGTATGGCAGGTTTGTCATCTTCTGTATTCATTAAATGTATCCAAATTGCTTATTTGGAGAAACGACAATATGAAACAGTTTATACTGTAAGTATAAGGAGATGGTAGGGAAGGATGGGAGAATATGTTAAACTGTGGCTGCTGTCACCTATGCTGAACAGAGTTCCTGTTAATTGTCAATCAGTGTTACTGATGTTAACGATGTTACAATGTGGCTTCATGTAACCGATTGCTCCTTCAATCTTTTTCCTTCATTCAATTCAATACTCATGTTTGTACCTTTGTAATTTGTCTTGCATTATTAGTGTTAAATATTTTTGACATTTTTATGTTTGATATAAGACTGCTTAACACTGTAGACGGTATACTGAGAAGCCTTTGTGAATATAAAAAAGTGTACAATTGTGTAAGATATCACTGTGTTTTAGAACCTCTGACTGCAGTCCAGTGTGTAAGGCAACTGTGCTGATCATACTTCACTCTAAAATGGTTCTTTTGCATTGTTAAAATATTGCATTCTAAGCTTCTTGTGGTGAATCTGTTGTAAACAATATTTATAATGCAACAGCTGTGTTTCAAGCCTAACTTAAATTGTTGGCAAAAATAAAGAAAAGAAAATGAAGCTGAGGGGAACTGGCATGAGCCCCTTTTCTCAAAAGCTTCCATTTTGGTTTCCTGGAAACCAGAGGAAATTGGATAGCATAATATTTGCTTGAAAAAGTATTGGGATCATAATGAAATAATCCATCTTGCATGACCATGATTCAATTTGAATCGTGGAGAGTGCTTCAAAATAGTCCTTCAGGACATCGGACTGCAAACTACATTTCCACTGGCGCCCAGATAACACGAGAGATGGCTCGAGGCTGCGCAGAGTCCCAGAGTGTGCCATCCACCGCTATCAGAAAATTAAACCTCCAACTCTGTCTCCTCTTCAAATTCAGACCAGCATCTTGCAGTCGCCATGGAGACCAGCAGCAGCACAACCACACAGTGAAAGAGCTGACGAGTTTCAATTTAATTACGGAGGTTTCCTTCAACGGGCAGCCACTTATCAATTATCCTTATTGCTCCATCCACAACAACAGAGAAGCATCCATGGAGATTAACCAAGGGCTGGCCACAAGAACCATGGGAAAGGCTCCCTGATGCGATATTCATCATAATTCAGTCGTTTATTCTAATATGCTGATACTGTGCTGCTGCTGTCATAACTCCCAAGATAGATAGATAGATAGATAGATAGATAGATAGATAGATAGATAGATATACACATATACACACACACACACACGTAACAAAGTACAAATACTTTTTTAACTTAAGTAGAAATTCTGGGTATGTATACTTTACTGAAGTAATTATTTTACAGCAGATTTTTTACTTCTACTCCTTACATTTTCACGCAATTATTTGTACTTTCTACTCCTTACATTTTAAAAATAGCCTTGTTACTCATATTTCAATTCAGCTTGTTTTCATCCCAGCTTGTCATCGTTAAAAAAAAACAAACAAGAGAACTCGAGCGAAATGTCCCAACCAAGCACCAGCGAGGAGGTTGGTAGCCAGGAAGACTAGCCAACCCTTCTACATCCCTGGAAGAATTTTTTGAAATGGTTGGATGCAAAAACAACTTCTGTCGAATGTGCTGCAAGTTCTGCGTACCAAAGTACCACAAGCTAATTGTTTCCAAAACTCGCCGTCTAATTTGGAAAAGCATATTGATATAATTTTTTTCAACTTGCTTTACTTTTTCACTTTAAGTAGTTTTGAAACCAGTACTTTTACACTTTTAGTAAAAATGTTGAGTTGATACTTCAACAGAAGTCTTTTTAAACCCTAGTATCTATACTTCTACTTGAGTAATAAACGTGAATACTTTTGACACCTCTGAAGCTGCCAAGTCACAAAATGTCCATACAGATTGCATCAGAAAGGTTTTAACTGATAATGTATTTCATTTGTTTTCCCAACAATTTACACTTATAGTGAATAAGCACGATGAACGTTTTCTATGGTTAAGTTTGTCAAATATTGAAGGAGACCCTTGCAAACCAAGTCCGTATTTTTTGTCGGCATTTGAGACACGTTTAAAAATATATACACTATATACCTCACGTGTTGATCACATTTACACACCAACTCAGAAACTTTCGTCTGTCATTAAAATTTTAGAACAGGTTCGATTTTCTTTTTTTTTTTTGCATTTTTTGGATTTCACCTAACATTTAATAGTATTGTAATACTGGACCTTGATTTAATCGTAATACTCTCAAGGCAGACTCACTCCACTAAACAAAATACACAAATCTGTGTCCAAAAGAATCACTCAAAATGTTCTCAATTCTCAAAATAACAATTGGGTATTGAGTGCTTTTTCACAAGCTGGGACAAGTAACACACAGACATTGTTGGAAAGAGGGTAGAGAACAAGGCTAATGGAAAATGGATGAAGAGAGGGTCTTTGAGTCAAAATGCCTTTCTTAGACATTCATTAGCTACAGGTGATCTTCAGTGAAAAATGCTGTGATCAGAACTCGTAAACGAGTGGCCGATAACATGCAGTTTGGATCATGCTCTTTTCACGGTGTAGAGATTCTAAAGAATGGTGGCGAAAGAGAGTATCAGCAAAAAAAAAAAATTTAAAAATAAAAGAGCATTTAGAGGATTGAGGAGTGGCAAAGGGTGATGTATAATATAAGATAAGATAATAAGAGCAGCAGTGCAATCTGCACAGAGATAAAAGTAGGAAGAGTTGCTGGAGTTGGTGGATATACACCAAGGTTGGTGAAGGATGACGGTAGTGTTATCCTCCTCCTCATTATACCGTTTCTCACAACCATTGACATGGCCCATAAATCTCAACCTCACTCCCAAGGTTGCTGGCACTTTTTCATCAGAACTCCTCCAGTATCTGAACTATCTGCCCGACTATGAATTTGTAAAAACCCCAGGGTTGGGCTTTATATTAGTCGCTAATGTTTAATTCAAACTTTTATTCCATGTAACCTGAACACTAAGCCAGTGTTTCTCAGTCCACAGAGTTGATTGAACACTTGAACACTCCACAGAGCCGTCAGCCACCAAACCAATCAGTACTTGTCAACACCATGGAATTGCAACAAACACAAATCTATCGTCCGGCCGAATATGAGAGCTTTCATAAGTTTCTACCAGAGGGAGAGAAAAGAAGGCTTAAACCACAGTGTATTTTAATTAGAAACTAATTATACTTGGAGTATGAAGGTTACATACACTTACTACAAATTGCAACAAGAGAGAGCACAGGAAAATGTTATTTACAAAAGCAGATTTGTATGCTGTAGTAGAAAAAAAAACAAAAAACATACCGTACAATTCAATTTCAGTTGCACGTAAATACATTTGGATTATGCAAAGACGCCCCAAATACTGTATATATGTTAATCTATACTGGATGCATAGCCTGTGTAGGTTCAGGAAATTGCTGTCAAGGGCTGCTACATACCATATCCAAACTTTAAAATGACTGTATCATCATCCTAGTCCCCTTGTTATGGGCTCAACTGAACAAACTGAACTTGTCATGACTACAGAAAGCCAGTCCACATCCAGCGAAAGCCTCCGCTAGCAGAACGTAAACGCCTGACTGAAGATTGCTTTAATCCACGGAGCTAACCTCTGCGAGGGATTGAAATCGAAAGCCGAATCGGCCTCATCGTTTACAGTAGACTGCACGTGGACATAATGTCGGGGCTTACCCCGCAGCTGACATTTAGCTGCCCATCCACATCGGACCCATACAGGGTGTTACTATGGCCTGTGTGTGGCTGTTGATGCTGATAGAGGTGGCTTTCACAGACTGCATGAGTGGCCTTGTGGATGCTGAGACAAAAGAGAAGCTCGCCAGTGGCCTGCCTGCCAGTCGGCCTAATCATGGACTCAAACTGGTGAGTCAGTGGAGTAAGGAATAGAGATATTATTCATTCAATTTATTCTATTTTATACTATATTATTAGTAGGGCTGGGATGATATGCTTTTGTACCGATTTTATTCTTTCATGATACATGGGTGCCGATTAGAATTTGTATTGCGATTTTCATTTATTGCGATTCTATAGTATTGATTATTGGGTTTTTCTTTTCCTTCTTTAACAAAAACAAAAGCTGAATAATACACTTCTAGAGACATTATGAGACATTTCTAAAAATAAAGAATTAACATCAGTCAGTCTGACATTTATTTAATTTGTAAAGAAGTATATAACATGGATTTTCGGAATTTTCTGCTTTCCGTCTGTTTTGCTGGAAACGGATATGATGTAGTCGCCGTCGGCAGTACCGTTTAAACAGAAAATATTTAGGTCAATCATTGGTAAAGAAAAATATATATCGATCTGGGGAAAAGTCAAAATACATACGATTTGAATTTTCCCCACCCCTTATTAGTAGCCTATGTAAATTATGTTATTGTCTCACTTTTATATTAAATAATTATAAAGATAATACAAGAAAGAAAATGGCAGTTATTTGTCTTTCGTGGCAACAGTTTCTATTGTATTCAATTAAATGGACCATGCACCGTCATGTCAGCCACTGTTTGCTTTAAATGTTATGCATTCAATATAATCCATGAAGAATCATGAGTAATTTCATCCCAAACATTAATGACATTCAAGCATAATTCAAGTTAATATGATTGTGCATATATGCATAAAGCACTATGGATGCATTATACATCTTAATAAGCGGGCCTATCATGTGCTGATAATGGGTAATATCCATCAATGACATGCCTTCATTGACATTTATGACAAATTTTCCCCCCCACAATAAGCAATACAATAGAAATGCTATGTTAACATCTGTATAGTAACCTACCTGTAAAATAGATGATTTATTTATTTACTTTATAGGTAAGCCTACCTAATACATTGGGATAGATAAGGTTCTATCTATTTACATCTTGACAACAAAAAGTTCTGTGCTCAGCGTCCTTTGTTTCTTTGACTGTTCAATTCTAATCTCTTTTTAGTAGACTATTGTAACTGTGAATAAAAATATAGATACAATGATTTTTCACCCGAAAAACACTGCCAGTACCTTTTTTCTCTTTAGCCCTGAGGGGTATTCATTTTAGAAGAGCCCCAAAGACCTTCACTAAGGTTCAGATCTCCTCTCAGCTTAGTTATTTGATGCTATAAAAACGTCATGGTTTTGATTGACAGCTTTGATTGACTCACGGTTCGGTCAAGCAGGTGTATGGGCGGGACTTCTACTGCGCAGACTCTGGCTCCAAAATTACAAGATGGCAGCGCACATATCCAGGATATTTTGGCTTCACTTTTGTCCAGTGGATATGTGCATTCTTGATATACAGTCTATGATTGTAACTGACAACCATCAGCTACAGGATGGTTTACAAATGAATCAATTTAGCGTGCCTGCAGCTTCACTCAGACAGCATGAAAGAAACCCTCACTGAACCCGGTGGACTCAACCATCACGGGCCCTGACTCGCCTCATCTCAGTTCAAATATTCCTCAGACTGATCAGGACACTCGAGCTAATGAGTCCAAGTAGCTGGCGCAGCCTCAACATTCATATCACAAGTGAAATAATGTGATGCTAAATGAAAAAAGGATTGTCAAGAGACGAGCTGCATTTAGTCTCAAATGCCATTGTTCATTTGTGGCGCTGCAGATGAGTGAGTGGGAGTCGGGGAGTTGTGGAGGGGGGGAAGGAGCTGAAGAAGGATAGAGAAGAGACACTAAAAAGGAGGAAATGGCATCTGTATCAGTGACATTAAGATATTCTATTCTTATTAATGGGCACACTGCAGCTCATTTAAACATTTCCCTTCATTAGGTGGTGGTGCCCTTAAAGGATTCCTTCCTAATGCTCTTTCAATGTAAGTGATCAGGGACCAAATCTACAGGCCCCATTCAGTGCAAAAGGTACATTCCACAGCTTATCTGAAGTCAATATGAGCCTCAAATTAAGTAGATATGTTCCAAGTGACTTTGGAATGTATTTTTGCTGAGATGGTGGAATTTGTTTTATAAATCTTAATCATTGTTACAAAGTAAAAGATTGTTAACATGGAGATGATGCTCAAATATAAATAAAAAGAATGATGAAATCCATTTCTCTTAAATGATTTAAAATGAAGTTTATGAATTCACCTTTGATTGACATTTCACAGAACACTGTCTAATCAAACTCATCCTGATGCGCCAATGCCACAAATCTGTGAATGTCTGAGAAAAGTTTGTACAAATATTGGTATTCTGTAAGTAAGTAACCGTGTAACAAAATCATTGTAATTCAGTAAAGCTGACACACAGGCCCCATCTATTTCTTGTATGACCCTGCCAAGGGCGAGGGAACATGCATTAAGAGATTAGGGGATGGCCTCAGCTCCCTGAATTCATATCAGAATGTAGGGTGGGAACCTTGTGTTCATGATTTAAGATGTCTCATGTAACCGGCACTCACATGCAATTTAGGATGACTGACACAGACACACACAGACACACACACAGACACACACACAGACACACACACAGACACACACACAAATTTCACATGATGCATCACTATTAGCACAGAGTCTGGCTAGAAGGTGTACATTCTCTGGGTGGGTAGGTCATCGATTTCCTGACTGAAAAAGCATTCAGTCAGCCCTAACCCGATTGGTGCATCCCTATTAGTTATCATCACCTGCCCATTATGTGTGCAGGTGCACTCTGGGAGAGTGCTTTTTCCATTTCTCTCCAGGAGGGTTTTACCTTCTGCTGCTGTTAATCCTCCTCCAAGTTAGAATTAGTGACACCTCTTTATAGAAGCTTCTTTTATTCACTAAGAAGAGAGTGTCACACTTCATCTGCCCTCCTGCCCAAGCCCCATCTGGAATAAACTGAAAAATTTGACTATTTTAAACTTTTTAAACCAAAAAAGCTTCCCCCAATCATTTTCAAAAGACATAAAATTGATGTAGCTGTCCTTTAGACACTCCCAGCATATTATATCTCTGTCTCGCTCAGTATTATCAATTATACAACTCTGACTGCTCTAACCTTTCAAAGTTTCAGATCATCAAGTACTATAAAGCCATTTCTAAATTGCTGTAATAATAAAAAGGAGTATAAAAGAGATCTTAGCTGAATGCAAGTGTGCAGGTTTTAAGTGCTCATTCAGGTATTTTTCTCTGGGTTTTCCAGCAGGCCACTGCTTGTGATAGTTGGGTCTTGTTAAACGCAGACAGATTCCTAAAGTGCACAAAATACTTACTTGGTGAATAAACCAATTATGTTTAATTATGTTATGCCACTTAGTTTACCCTGAACCCCTAAATCCCAGTGTTGACGAAGCAGACTGTGGGTTATTGTCAAAAGTTTCGGAAAATGGTAACAACACCCTCAAGTTAAGAATATTTTGTCACAGAAATATATATTTTTTTCTTTACAACTAATGCTTAGAACCAACTACAAAGACTGGACAAAGCACACATAAAACGTGTTTCCACCAATTTGCACAGATTCTTTAGTGTTTGAAGGAGCAAAGAGCTTACAACAGAGTCAAGTTAACACCAGACACCACACTGAACCACAGGCCATTGACCATTACAGTTCTGGCAGAAGACGACCCTGCAAATCCAGCAAGAACGCCAATTTCTGCTTGTTCTTGTGCCAAAATAAACATGGACGGCAGCAAGCAGCTTGCATTGTTTGTATGCAGTGAAATTAGTGTTCAAAAGACCAAAAAAAGCAGGAAAACAGCTCGAAGTTTTACGAGATCCTGGATAGAGAGGCCTGTAGGGCTATATAGCCTACGGAGGGAACTTTAAGGTTAGGTCCTCCCTTGAAAACGCAAAAATACAAATCAGGAAAAGCATTGCAAAATCATACAATATCCAAAAGGTTCTAACTCACCGGAAGTAGTACTGGGAATTGGTAATCCAGCCTTGGATTGATTTTTGGTCCTTGGCTCAACAGTTATGGTCCCCAAATCCCAATGAATTTTCATTCACTTCAAGTAGATGAGTTACAACCATTAAAAAGAGGCTAATTACTTGCCCCTCTGTCCATTGAAGGCTGCCCGGCTCCTACATTACTCCTCCATTTACCTCCACAAACATTTCCCCTAACCTAACCCAAACAATTCTCCCTCCTGTTGCACAGGCCACGCCCCCTTACACCTGTGACCCATTAGGAAACAGATCTTCTTCTTTGAGATCAATTGGCGGCTGGCCAACAACAATTTGTTGCAGTACCGCCACCAACTGGTAAGGAGTGTGGATCAGGATAGCTAATATGTACAATACTTCAGTGGTGGAAGAAGTATTCAGATCCTTTACTAAAGTAAAAGTACTAATACCACACTGTAAAAATACTTTGTTACAAGTAAAAGTCCTGCATTGAAAATGTTACGTAAGTAAAAGTATGTAAGTATCATCAGGAAAATGTAATTAGTAGTAAGTAAGTATTAAAAGTAAAAGTGCTCAATGCAGAAAAATCCTCACATTTTAGAAACTGGAAACGATCCAAACAGTTGTGTCACTCAACTAAGTGTTTAATGGTCTTATCATTTTAGCTGTAAATGTAGGCCGTTATATTGCTGGGTAGTGACAGGAAACTGACTACTGCAACGGTCTTAAACTAGCAAAGACACTTGCGTCAGGCTTTGTGCCGCGAGGCGTCAGGTGCAAGATAGGGCCCATTGTCTCTAGAAGTGTATTATTCGCCTTAGTTTTTTGTTAAAGAAGGAAAAGAAAATCGCAATACTTGTACGAATCACATACCTTTAGAATCGCAATATATGAAAATAGCAATACAAATCCAATCAGCGGCCTGTAGAATCGAATCAGGACGAAAGCTAATCGTCCCAGCCGTAGTAAACGTCATCTCTATGAGTTCATAGCTCTCGCCGCAGGCAGCGATGGAAGCATGTGGCGATGTACTACTGCAGCTGCCAAAGCATATCAGAGTGGGATACGTCATGCCGGGAGATACTTTCCTCACCATCTGGCCAGAGGAAACTCTGGGATGTGGATGTCATCCTTCACCCTGACAAAAAACTAAACCAGGATGCAGCTCGTTTTTCATTTTCTTGGGTACATGCAGACAGCTCCTGTATGTGTGTTTTGTGTTATATAGAACTGAAAAGACGTAATTATAATGTTGTGTTAGCGTTCAGTTTATATATATATATACAGTACAGGCCAAAAGTTTGGACACACCTTCTCATTCAGTGTGTTTCTTTATTTTCATGACTATTTACATTGTAGATTCTCACTGAAGGCATCAAAACTATGAATGAACGCATATGGAATTATGTACTTAACAAAAAAGTGTGAAATAACTGAAAACATGTCTTATATTTTAGATTCTTCAAAGCAGCCACCCTTTGCTTTTTTTGATAACTCTGCAAACCCTTGGTGTTCTCTCAAAGAGCTTCATGAGGTAGTCACCTGAAATGGTTTTACCTTCACAGGTGTGCTTTGTCAGGGTTAATTAGTGGAATTTTTCCCTTATTAATAAATATATATATATATATATATATATATATATATAAATATATATATATATATATATATATATATATATATATATATATATATATATATATATATATATATGTATGTGTGTGTATTCTTGTCTCCCCTAGCAAAGGATTTCCTTTTGTCATTAATTAACCTTTTAATTTCAGCATTCATCCATGGTTTACAATTTGCATATACCTTAACCCTCTTTTCCTGTACTGTTCCAGAAGTAAAAATGCCATTGATTTTCTCCATAAGGATTTAGATTATCAGCCATAATGTCAAAACCATCCGAGGTAGACTGACCACGAGCTACGTAGTTGTGAAACGAAGGTTTCTGCTCCTGTAGAAGATAGAGGTCCGTATGAAATCATGTTTTAAGAAAAACATGTTTTATCCGCGATCTTATGGAGAAAAACTACACATTGGTCCAACTCGTTGTTACCATAGAAACGTTTACCGTAGCAGCAAAACCGCGAACGGCTAGAGCGAGCTTCTGCCATTGAAGTCTATGATAGTTTCTGTACACGGTCTTGTACCTTTGCCTTTTTTGCCTTTTTCAAAATGTTTTTTTTTTTGCGCCGAATTAAATGTTTTATGGTCACCATTTATCTCGTAGCTGGTTGGCTTGGTTCCAGACTTAAAACTCTTTATATGCCGTTGACGCTTAGTATTGTGGGTACTGTAGTTTTTCTCCATAAGATTGCGGCTAAACACATGTTTGTCTTAAAACAAGGTTGATTTCATACAGACCTCTAGCTTCTACAAGAGCAGAAACCTTCGTTTCACAACCACATAGCTCGTGGTCAGTCTACCTCAGATGGTAGAGGGTTAGTTTTCAGAGTTTAGTTTGAGTTTTTCAGAACATTTTAGTTTTTTTATATTCAGTTTTACCGTCATTTTAGTTTGTTTTTGATAGGGCCAGGTATAATGTCTCAGAAGTTTGTAGCTACATATCTATACAAAATGCATGGTTAGAGAATTGCCATGATGTTTAATGTTTAATCTTTGTGCTACTTGGTGTTTGATGTTTAGCATTACTGACATGTCAAGTCTGTGGTTCAATGTCATGAGAGTTGACGGAAATTCATGCTGTGTCCATTTTTTCAGTAGTGATATTTTATTGCTAGAAGACTAAAACTAAAATGATATGTTTAATTTATTTGTTTTTTTAAGCTGGCAATATAGATTCAGTTTAGTTTTTCTTTTGTTTTAGTTTACTAAAAAATGTTTTTCACTGCTTATTTTCATTTTAGTTTACTACCAAACATGAGTGAAATATACACAAGCTGTCTTCAGTGCCCTAAAGAGAGTGGACATGGTTATGGACTTCAGGAAGAACTCAGCCCCACCTGCCCCCATCACCCTCTGTGACTCCACAATTGACACTGTGGAGTATTTCCGCTTCCTGGGAACTACAATCTCCCAGGACCTCAAGAGGGAGCTGAACATCAGCTCCCTCCTCAAGAAAGCACAACAGAGGATGTACTTGCTGCGGTAGCTGAAGAAAATTCAACCTGCCAAAGACAACGATGGTGCACTTCTACACAGCCATCATCGAGTCCATCCTCACATCCTCCATCACCATCTGGTACGCTGCTAGCACAGCCAAGGACAAGGGCAGACTGCAGTGTGTCAATCGGTCTGTAGAGAAGGTGATTGGATGCAATCTGCCGCCGTTCCAGGACTTTGATGCCACCAGGATCTGAAGCGTGCTGGAAAGATTGTGGCTAACCCCTCCCTACCCCCTGAGGTCCATCAGCCCCAAAACATCACACCACAAGAACAGTTTTTTCCCATCCGCCACTAGCCTTAACAACAAGGCCTGGAACCCACCCTGACACTCTCCACACTCCACCTCCACCTCTGGCTCTACATGTCACTGTACTTACTCTGCTGTGCTGCTGTTTTTATTTTTATTTTTGTATTAATACATACTGTGAATATATGTTTATACTTATATTGTTATATTCAGGTGCTTGATTCTCTTAGCCCTCTTGTTTTTAGAGATTGTGTGACACGCACCTACAGCACCAAAACAAATTCCTTGTATGTGTAAAAAAAAGTACTTGGCAATAAAGATTTTCTGATTCTGATTCTGAATCTAATTCTCATAGGGGCCACAAACACCAGGCAGGACACCTCACACCCCAAACACTCCCTGTTCACCACCCTCCCCTCAGGCAGAGTGAGAACCCCCATCACACGCACAAATACACTCCGGAACAGCTTCTTCCCCAGAGCTGTGAACATATTACAGAAATCATACACATATACAAACATAAAAACACACACACATCCCTTGCCCCCTCAGTGCAATCGGACTGTGCAATAACTGCTGTGTTTACCTTTTTCCTAGCTATTTATTGAGAACATGGAATGAATGTGCATCAGCGAGAAGAACGTGTATGTGCGAGATGTGCTTGGGTGGAATGTGCTGGTGTATGTGTGTATATGTGTATATATATATATATATATATATATATATATATATATATATATATTCCTATTTTTTACTCTATGCTGCTATTTGGAGAGAATGGCTCCAACAGAATTCCGTTGTACTGCATACAATGACAATGAAGATCTATCTATCCATAATAACCATGATCCTTGTTAATTCCCTCTGTTCTTAAGAGCAGGCTATAAAAGCAGAGTATGATCGAAGATCCCATAAAGATTATTTACAGCAGCCCTGATTATTGCTAACAGCCTATTTAAAATAATAATATAATAGTCACTGATGAAAAGATGTGCCGCTATTAGCAATAAATGCAAAGGCTGTCATGTCAGCAAAGACAGGTGAGTAATGAGTTATTCATGGTTTGTACCCTTGATGGTATTATCGTCTCAGGTATGACAGAGCATCTCGTTGCAGCTGCTAATGTGCACAGCAAAACCACGTCAGTCAATATGTATGGATGTATTAGTCTACACATATTGTCCCATAACATACTGTATTAAAATCGGTACATATTGATTTACGTCAGCCTGGTAATTTATCACTGTCATACATATTCATCCATTAACAGGTCTGAAATTGAAAGCATCATTCCAGTGTTGCCAGGGAGGTTAAAGATGGCTGAAGCACCATGGGAAATAAATATATTGGAACAGTGTGTGTAAAAAAAAAGTCATATTAAATTGACTTTAGATTTATTGCAGGAAAGTAACATAAAAATCAATAAACATCAGTGGTGGAATGTAACTAAGTATATTTACTCAAGTACTTAAGTACAAATGTTGAGGTACTTGTACTTTACTTGAGTCTTTTCTTTTCATGCTACTTTCTACTTCTACTCCGCTACATTTCAGAGAGAAATATTGTACTTTTAATTCCATTTTCTCCACAATTTTAAATTCATCTGACAGCTTTAGTAACTAGTTACTTTACAAATTAAGGTTTTTGCACACTTTGTTGTCGTTTATAAAATACAGTTTCATTACAAATTAAACTACCCAACTAAATAACGGCCTACAAGTCCAGCTGAAATAATGATTAAACACAACTGTTTGGATTGTTTCCAGTTTCTAATGTGAGGATTTTTCTACATTGAGTACTATTACTTTTAATACTTTAAGTATATTTTCCTGACAATAATCACATACTTTTTCTTAAGTAACATTTTTAATGCAGGACTTTTACTTGTAACAGGTTGTTTTTACACTGTTGTATTAGTACTTTTACTTAAGTAAAGGATCTGAATACTTCTTCCACCACTGACAAAAATAACATAATGCTATATCCTCTCAAAATAGCAGCGATAGAAAATGGTTTTAAACGGCTTTTGCAGCTGCTGTTCTTACGACTCGTTTTACACTTTACAGCTGCTTAGAAGAACCTAGAGCTCACCTGGGTGGGGTTAGCAGAATTTTAGCAATATTCAAATATAATTGTATTTACCCAAAGACAAATGTATAGCCAGGCCAAACTGAAAACTTGAACATACTAGAGAACACAGAAGACTTGAACATAAATATGCATAGAACACTATAAAATAAATAAAACTTCCAACATTTTCCAAGACCTGGCAGTTTAGCTAACTGGTAATCGTTAAGGTCCCGTATTGTAAAAAGTGAGATTTCCATGTCTTTTTTCATCATAAAGCAGGTTGAGGTGCTATGTAAATAGAAAGCATCAAAACCGTCAATCCCCAGAGAAATGCACACAGCCCATATTCAGAAACTGTGCCTTTAAACGAGCCGTCAGGACTTCCGGTTGTGATGTCACACATCTATACCATATATAGGTGGAAAGTGTCTTGTGGTGCAGACTTGGACCCAAGGAGGCAGCAGAAAGATTTTGAAGATTTATATAGGAAAAACAGCTTACAACAGGCAGGAAATCTTGCAGGTAACAGGAAGACAAAACACAAAATCCAGCACAACGGGAGCACCAGCGAAACCAAGGAGCAGACTTCGCAGAGAGTGACGGCGATTTGACAGCTAGACAAAGGGAGATAACAGACTAAATACTAGGGGTGGTACGGTTCATGAAAAAACATCCGAACCGTACGGTTCGCTTGTCTCGGTTCGGAACGTGTGTGCGTCAATACACTTCTAATGCACAAACCACTTACTGCCGTTGTGCCCTCTTTCAACACCTATGTTAAAACACTTACTGGAAATGACGAGTGGGATGAGCGTGATGAACACGTCACGTGGGGCTGGCTGCTCTCGAATTTCAAAACAGACTCTAATGGCGTCTCGTTGTGAATACGATCACATATTTTACGAAAATAGTTCACCGAAACGTGTTTCTGAAAACATTTTAAGCGAGAAAAAGACCATGCAGTTGCTGAATCTGTCTTCATTTCAGATCGACAAAGGTCAGTTTAAAAGACTTTCCTCAGATTTTGAGAGGCGGAGAGCCGACCGCTCCTCAGCGGTGGTGTGTGGAGTGCTGCAGGTCACGTCACCTGTATTTTTGTAAGAGCTACACTGAAGTTGTTAGTTTGATAAATGCAAGTTATTTCTATTGTTATTCTGTAATATTTCAATCTTCATGCGCTAAAAAGGGCACATATGTTCCTGTTAATGGCGAAACACACAGGAAGAGGAGACTTGTCGTCCATCTTAATATACAGTCTATGGTCATTCCCCAGCTGCTGTGACGGTACAGAGACTCCGGGAGCGCAGATGCGGAAGACTGATAAAAATCAATGATGAACAATCAAAGCAAACTGGGCTTTTTTCTGGAGGGGGGGCTTAAAGAGACAGGCTCTAAAATGTGTGTTTCAGACAGAGGGTGGATACAGGTATATTCAGACAGACAGTATGAACAAAAAATTTAGTTTTTTCATTAAAGCATGTAAACAAGTTCTAGTAAAAACCCACAATACATATAAAATAAAAAAAAGTATGGCGCTGAAAATGAGCATATCATGGGACTAGAGTGACAATGTTAAAGTAGGCACATGCACATGCATTTCCCAACTTTTTGGAATTAAAATACTAAGTCACTCAAGCACCTCTTGAAGTTGTACTCAACTCAAACATATTTAAGTAAAAGTCACTCATCCCCTGTGGGCTTAAATAGTGGCCGTTACAATGAATCACATTAGTCTTAACAGCAAACAAAAAGTTTCAAGATGTCCACAGGGAATTTCAAAACCAATCCCAGAGCAACCCCTACTCTTTCACTGTTCACCTGCATTATTAAAATGATAATTACATTGAAAATAGAGCTTTGTGTGGAGACACATTTCAGATTTTTTTATTTTGAGCCAGATGGAGGGACGAATTCCTGTGTTCTGAGGTCATCAAGTGTCCATTAAAGGGAGCTTAATGCACTTCAACACTGGCTTCACCGCATTGCTTGCCTTAGTGGGAAGAGTAGCAACACCATAGCAATGAGCTGTCAACTAGTGATGGCCAAATGAAGCTTCGTGAACCAGTGTCTTTATTTTCTGAGCCCACAAGATGGCGCTCTCTGTTCAACAAAGGGTTGAGAATACACTGAATTGCAATGCCTTAGGCCTTTCTCTTAAAACCAAGCACGCCATCTAGTGGGCTCAGAAAATAAAGACACTGGTTCACGAAGCTTCATTTGGCCATCACTACTGTCAACAACAAAGAATAAGCCAAGATGAAAGAATGAAAGAAAAAAATACAAACTCTGTTAAAGCGTGTTATAGAAGTGTTGGCATGCACAGGATTTGTTGGTTCTCTACAAAATGTAAATAATTTGTGAACCCAAAGGTGCTGGAATATCGTGATCCTGTAAGACTGGGACATTACTTTTGCATCTCTTTTAAAAAAGGAGCCGGGATGAGAAGCTGAACTCTGTGCATACGTGAAGCTGATAATCACAGCAAATTAATTCACTGACTCTTTTCTGTTGTGTTCTTCCTGGTCTATGTTCATTTAACACCTGTGACTTAATAGATGCTAGTTTACTTCAAGGCTGTCTTCTTGAAATCTTTTCATTTGCTGAAATCAATTCAGCCTCATTTTCTGCTACCCTGATTATTCTGTTATATTCCCAAAAAAATACAACCTAATGGATCCCTTCAAAGAGACTCACAAATCACAAAAGGCCCGGTTCATTAAATGGATATAGTCCAATTTGCATTATTATGTTTCTCTTTGCAATTGCTCCTTTTTTTCCAGCTCCTTTTCCCCATCAGCAATCTTTAATGCTGTGATGCGACATCAAGTGGATTTCACTTCTCACTGGATCCATTCATCCGGGCTCGCAGTAAACGAAAAAAAGATATTACATATTGCAGCCACAGAACATCTAAATAATTGAGTCATTCAAATTCTTTACATCTTTGTCAGGAAAACAGCCATGCTATCCATTATTTAACAGCCAGAAGAGTATGAAATGGATCAAAATACAAAAAAATATGTATATTCCTCCAAAGCTAGAAACAAAAGAACAAAGTCTCTTATCAGTCGTTGTATAAACACAGTAGTGCTCAAAATACGTTTTTTTTTTAAGAATCTTAAAGAAATATTATAAAATGTATGGGAAAAGGTTTATTTTTGTTTGTTATCTTACCCTAGCAGAAAGAGAGAGCAGCGAGAAACAGCTTTGTGTTCAAATAAAACATAAATCTCTCCTTTGTGTTGCTTGACGAAGTTTTCTTTTCAAGTTGTGGAATGGGCTTGTTGTTGCCCATTGTGGCCTATAGGTAAAAAAACAGTCACTACAGCTGTGTAATGTGTTTGTATAATCACGTATAAGAGACTCTATTCTCTTGTTTCTATCTTTGGAGTTCCCACCAATCGTCCAGTCCCAAGCTCCAGTGGGTGTGTCAGTGCCTTAAACCTGCATTCTATCTCATTTCCAGCAGGAGGCGACTCCACTGGTTGTAAAAAAGAAAGAAGTCCGTTTCTACTCAAGTCTATGAGAAAATAGTCTATATTTAGTCTATACGACGTTTCATTAACGCGCTAGTTCCAGTGCCGCTGGAGGTTCCGCCGCACGTCCCTAGTTTTCGGCCGGATGTCCCTCACCTTCCGCTATCTTTGTGTTGGCGTTCTAAACTCTGGTCGATTTATCGAGGACTATAGTTTTCCAATCTGAGTTTTCTGTTGCACGACTAAAACAAGTTTTGAATGTGCAAATATTCCACCAAAATAAGTTCCTTCCCGAGATTATTTTTGCAGCGGCACCGTTGCTGCATCCGGAGCGCCACCCAAGATGATTGTGATTGGTTTAAAGAAATGTTAACAACCCAGAGTGTTTTTTCCTCCTATCCCTGAATGTATCTGTACTGTAGCCAGACCTTACTCCACAACATTTGCATTGCCAGTAAGGTCTGGCAATGCAAGGCTAAATTTGATGCTTTCTTAGTTTAGCATAAAGACTGGAAAAAGAGAGAAAACGGCTCACCTAGCTTTGTCCAAAGTTTAAAAAAAGTGTCTACCAACACCTCTAAAGCTCAGTAATAAAAATTTTCTTAAACATTAAATCAACCCATTTCTTTAATGAATACAAAAACCGAAGCTTGTTACAACTTATCATTTTTAACACATTATCTTTTTTAATATTAGGCTACATTACATATTTCCCAACATGTCAAACTCTTACTTTAAAGTGCTCATATTATGCTTTTCCCCTTTCTTTTATTGTGTTATATATCTTTTGTGCATGTGATAGGTTTACAAAGTGAAAAAGCCCAAAGTCCCCCCCAAAGGGACTTACCATCTCCAACAGAAAACACTGTTCACAAACTGCTCCAAACAGCTCTATTGTAGTCCAGCCTTTACTTCAGAGACAAACGTGGGTCACTTTGTAACACACGTTATAATGCTCGCCTAGCTGCTAGCGTGGCACGCCCTCATACTCTGCTTCTGACTGGCTAGTAGTCCTTACCTAGCTACTGCGCATGTGCGACTCCCAACAAAGATGAGACAGAAGTGTGATGCCTCACTCTGTAGCTAAAACAGAGAGCTCAACACACAGGGTGAAAAGAGGAGCTGCAGCAATGTGCAGCACAACAAAAATATGGTGTTTTCTAAAAATTAAACCACATAAACCTATTCTGGTACAACCTTTAAATACAATTATGAACCTGAAAATGAACATAATATGAGCACTTTAATTTATATGGTAATGAAGACATATTTAAGTATATAATAAATGAATCACCCTGTCACTGTTCCAATGAATCTGAGCTTCCATGCGTTATCAGTGGGACAGCTCAAGGTTTTGCGGGTTGACACAATTGTCAAGAGACCCACGATTGAAATGCTTATGACTTATTCATGACCAAAACTCAACACAGAGCAGTCCTAAGGCATTGAACTGAAATATATTTTTTGTCCTCTTATATTAACCACACCTGTTAGGCTTATCAATGACTTATTACCATGACAGGAAATGTATTGCTTTCAAGGATGAAATCAAATTGACCTCTTGGTCAACGCGCATTGACCTCAGGCTTGGACACAGCAGGGGATGAGTACGTGCAGCGGGGCAAGCAGGCATTTCATTGGTTCTTTCCAAGCGGACGGCGAGACAGTTATTGGTGGGCGTTTGGTGGAAAATAGTTGACAACCCTGCCTGAGAAGGAGTGCTGAGGAGTGCACAGTGCTTCCACTAATGTCACGCTGCTTCATAACAGTCTGTCTCTGTCTGGGTTCTTCAGACGATGAGGAAGTCCCCCTGAAGATAAATGCTACACTAATGACTCATTGAAGGAGTTATTTGCTTCTGAGGATTGCATTTGTAACGGAGAGATTATCTTCCTGGCATCTGTTTTTTTCTATTGTATTTATATAGGAGCAAATAAAGGAGATGGTAATGAATAGACCTAAATTATATTGGGCAGGGCAACCTGACATATCAACACAGCTTTAAAGCTCACTTCAGACTTAGTATTGTGACTGTTTTTGGTCTACTTTTTCTTCCTTACCTCTTGCTAGGAGGTGACAGTGCTGAACACTGAGACAAAATGCTGCCCACTAGTGATGTACGATACCACTTAATCACCACTAATTGATCCGATACCAAGTAATACCCAGGCTGGTATTGCCGATACCGATACAAATACCAATACTTTTTACATATTTTATTTGTAGTGTGATGTGACAACTAGTTTAAAGTAAAGTAAAAAAGTAGGCTGTAGGCTTACCAATTCCAAATTATAGCTGCATAATGACAAGACAATAAACTACTCTCATATTATTAAATTATAAAGAAAATCTCAGAACAAACTGCTTTCTGTTAGCTTGTTGTAAGAATGCTGGGATTCCGGGGAACTCTTGAACATTAAAAAACGAAAGCCTTAACAGCGTGATTAACTTTCCCACAGTCAGTGAGCCTATCACGCTATGTCCCTGTACCTGGATAACTTATGCCGCTGCTGCCACATCTCACTGATTGAAGTATGTCTTGCCCTAGCACCTTGCGTCTTCTCGCCCTGGACCTCTTCCTCAGACTGACGCTATATTATATCATCCTATTCACTCTTATGACTCAGATGTTTAGCGAGGTTTGTAGTGTTACCACTGTATTTCACTGTCTTCCACACTGTATGCAGTCTGCAGTCTTCCTCGTAGCGGGAAAATAAAGGAGGGCTGCTGCAGCGGCCGGCTCCGTCACAGAGCCGCAGTGCACACACAACTGACCGGCGGAAGGAGAAGTAGTTCCTTCCCCTAACCGGATATAATTAGACTTTTCTGGTGACAACAAGTTACTTATGATAACATAAACACTCACTGCAAATTACTGAGTTTAAATATCGATCTTTTTATAAGAGAATCGATACTAGAGCAGGAGGATTTCCTCCGAGCACTCCGGTTTTCTGCAACAGTCCAAAGAATTGCAGGCTGAAGGGGCACTCCACCAATTAAGGCACTGCCATAAAGTCGGGGGACTTGTTAGAGACGGGCAAGGAGAAAGAATGGTCAAAATGAAAGCAGCAGAGGCTGAGATATCCTGATTTGTAGGCCCTGTTATGAGTCAAGCTCTAAATATGATGCATCCTACATTGCCCATAATGCTTGGTAACATATTTCAGCAGACCCTCTGTGTCTGGTAAACGCTTTTCAACACTCCACAACCGTTAATAATGCACAATCCAAGATAACCCTGATGACATCATCATGGTTATTTTCTCAGGCTCAGGAGTTGCAGGTTAGGAGCCAAACGCAGAAGAAAAAAACAAAGACGTAACAGGGAGAGTTTCAATGATTACATTATGAAAAAATAAACTCACAGTACAAGTAAGGAGCCAGTATATGAATAAAAAATAAAAAAAACAGGGAAAAGAAACAGGAACACATTTGGAAACAGAGCACTAGAGAAGAGGCAGAACTTCTTGACACCAAATGCGACAAACTGACACCACACAGCACACAGACTAAATACACGAGGCAACAAGGGTTGTAGTAACGAGAGACAGGGGACATGAGGGCTGATAAACAGTAGAAACACATCAGGGCGGGGCAGACAATCACTACCTGATGTGAGTCGAGTGCAGATTTGAGTTGCGCATGCTCAGATTTAAACGGTATACGGCATAACGCCAAGGGATTCGGATCCGGCAAACATTTTAGCTATCTATGATTGTGACTGCTAACGTTAGCCCAAAACACCATTCAAGTGACAGCCTTTGTTGTGTTTGATTGCTATCTTGTAGCCAGCAGTGAATTGATTATTTGATTGTTAACGTCAGCTTAAAATGCCATTCAAGTGACAGCCTTTGTTGTGTTTGATTGGTAACTTATAACCTGCAGTGAACGAACTTTGTTATGTAGGTCCATTTTTTATTGTATTGACATCACAGAAGTCTCTTGTGAGCAGGTTGCTGTAGGCTACTTCAGCCTCAAATCTAGAACTGACATCAGGATTTACCTATCATATATTCAATAATATAGTGAGAGTAGAGGGAGGCAGGCCAGTACAGCCCGATACGGTTGGGGAGAGTTCTAGCCCGACCAGGCACCTCTCTTTAACCTGCCTCTCTTAATCATTCTATTATTATTTTATACTGCCGGGGAAGTTCCTTCCTTCTTATGACACAATGAGCTGCTCTCTCTTTTCATTTTTTCCTTTTATGTGCATCCTGTCCCAGAAAAACTTGTTACTAACCTAGCTCTGGGGAGTTAACTCGCCAGAGTCCTTATGTTTCTTCTTCGGTGATTCCCTGCAATATCCGGCTACGTCCTGCCGCGTCCACTGCGTCACCCATGCTCTGCTGTGCCACGTTACATCCTGTAACGCCCTGCTGTGCCCGGCTATGACATGAACTACTAGTCACTGTTCCATTATCTCTATTGTGACTATTACACCACTGTTCATCATAACCCCAACCGGCACCGTCAGACACCGCCTACCAAGAGTCTGGGTCTGCCGAGGTTTCTTCCTAAAAGGGAGTTTCTCCTCGCCACTGGCGCAATAGCCACTGCTAATGCTTGCTCTTGGGGGAATTATTGGAATTGTTGGGGCTTTGTAAATTATAGAGTGTGGTCTAGACCTACTCTATCTGTAAAGTGTCACGAGATAACTCTTGTTATGATTTGATACTATAAATAAAATTGAATTGAATTGAATCATGCCATGAAAATGTGATGCCTCGTGCTAAATAATAAATTACTGCTGTGTAATGTACCTATCTGATGACTTTGTGGCTAACAGTAAAACAGATCTGCGTCTCTCGCAAAGTGACGCATGTGCAACTCACATCTGCACTCGATTAAAATGGGGTAGTGACAGCGGAAAAAAAATACACAAGGCAGGAAGTCATACAACATATGACATATGACTCTACAAAATAAAACAGGAAACTTAACAAGACCCAGGATGATGACAGACATTCCCTTGGACTGGAACTGTGCTGAACTGAAACGTTTCCATGTGTGTGTAGTTACGGCTACGTTAGTTACGTACGTTATTAAGTTATTTTCATTATGGTCGCCTGTTCAGAAGTCAGAGATAATGTAAGTTTGTACTCTTTCTATTTAGCTAGTGTTAAAGGGAATTTTTTTTAGAAATTGGTCGAGAAAAGCCAGAAAATGTGTTTTTGGCTCATGTGAATGAAAGACACCAAATCCCAGAATACACTTGCTTCGCTGCTTTACAGTATACACACAACCAGCACATACGGGTACTTCGCTAAAACTCAAGGCCGCGCACCCTTTTGGGGGATAGAAAACAGACGGTCCCATAGAAGTCAATGCAATTCGACGTGTGTTTGGATCATAACTTTTGACAAATGTTTGCGAATTCTTTTCTTGTTAAACAGATGGTTTGTTTTATACACACATCTAATGTTTATTGCTTGACCTTGCCTGAACCTGAGAATTAACGATACCTTAATAAACTAAGGTTGATCTCCGTCAGAGATGTCCCCTCAGTCTTCCCCCGTATCAGTAGATCAATGGCCCAACACGGTGGCCGCATACTGCTAAATGTAGAATACATATCTGATTAAATCACTATTGTTAGGCTGTGTGTCGTCTGTAATTAATCAACCTGTTATTATTAACCAATAACCAGTTGGAGATGACAGTCTGATGCTGCTAAACTGTTATTAGCCTCCCACTAAAGCTATCCATCAGTAGTGACTGTCACCAGCATCATTTACCACACCGACTGACAATATTCACGTTTCTTATGAGCCTCATATATCAATGTGAAAGTCTCGATTAACCCGCTACACAACAGCTGTTTCTCTCCTGATGTGACAGTGTGATTCTTCCCTCTCATAGGGAGCCTCGGTGATGCTGGTCTGGTCTATAGTCTGGAGCCAAAGCCGATTTACATTTCCTCTGTCGTTACGCTGTTGTCTTCTATGGGGAATGCGGGATTGTTTTCCCCTAAAAGTGGGTGTGAATCTGTTCAGAGACATTCTATGATGTTGTGCCGGTTGTGCGTAAACTCCCAAGCCAAGCCTACCGTTTACAGACAGACAACTCAACTCAAGTGTGTTTTATTGTCATTTCAACCATATACACAAAACGTTTCATCGTGGCTCAAGTGGTTACACAACTAAAATATATATAAAACGACATTATATAAAAACGACATACGAAACAGGCTACATTTAGTGCACACACATTATATGCTCCGTAAAGTTCAGCTAACGCATACTAGCATTAGCGCTTGGTGGGCTGTAAACACAGAGTATAAACACAGCCGTAAATTTGTGTTGAATGTAGAATGGTCGGCATTTAACAGTCACAAACTCCACCAGCAGTTAGCATCTAGTTGGATACAAGCACCAGTTCGTGCTAACACAGCTCACCTCCACTAGTTTTACCCGGCGACAGAGCAGCCGGCCTGGTAGCTGGATAGTCCGGTACACTGTTGTTCAGCCATGTTTCCACAACAACAAAAACACAGCAGTCTCTGAACACGCATTGGGAGTTTCGGTGAAGTTGGATGTAGTCCAGTTTGTTTTCTAATGAGCGGACACTTGCAAGCAGGATTGATGGAACAGGTGGCCGGCTAGCGTTAGCCTTTCCACCGGCACTCGTTCAACGTTCCCCGCTGATGATGTCCCTTTACTGACCAGAGGCGTCGAGCAACACCACTGGTCTCCATAGGAGGCGGGTGAAGCCTGCGTGGTGTGTCGAGTATTCCGTCTGTAATAAAGTGTCCTGCATATTCTCCGATCTGTACCAATGTATCCCGGTGGTTGTTGTAAAAGCTGCTGAGAGACTTACTGTTTAGCGAGGATTCAAGATGGCCGACGCTCGTTTTGCTTCAGCAATCTTCGGAGAAAGACGACAGTCCAACCCCCTATTGGCGGGTTGAAAACATGCCGAAGTAGCTCCTACTACTGGCTGTAGTCCATTGCCTCTGGGCAAAAATCGTAATTTTCCGTCATCGGAAGATTTTTTTTCCAGACCCACAATACAGACATCTCTCGTCTCAAGAGGACATGAGTGTGGGAAGCACGGTCATTTGAAAATACTAGCGGGTTTCTACTGATACAAAGCTTAATGCTACATCGGTGAAGTATCTCTTTAAGCTATTCCTGAGTTGTTTTAGTCTGCAGTGAGTACTGAATGTTAACCGTTTGACCCTGTGATGTGAAGCTGCTAGTTTATCTGTATTTTGCTAGATTGCTAACTTTCCACTACATCACACATGTTACTAGCTAGTGTGCGATACGTTTTTGGGGGCTTTAATCGTTAATGTGCTGGAGAGGATGTTTATTTTACTTGCACAGTGTGATAATTGTACATTTTATTTCAGTATTTGTTATTTTTAATATAATATATTATATTTAATATTTGTTAATTCCTTTGGCAACAGCCTAAGGAATTGTGAGTGTCCTTTAGTCTAAACATTTGAAATAATATAAACAATATAATATTCAAACTTTTGACCGCTTTCTACATAACACAATACTTGTACTTTTACTTTCAGTACTTGCGTAGTAAATTTTAAAATAAGCTACTTGCAATAGTTAAGTACAAAAAATGTTGATTACTTTTGTACTTCCACTTAAGTGTGGTGCTTAAAGAGCATTTCAACTTCTACTCAAGTCACTTTTTTGATAGAGCACTTGTACTTTTAATCAAGTATGGGTCTCTAGTACTTTATACATGTCTGACAATAAGTAAGTTTAAATTGAATCAACAGTGGTGTAAACTGTAGATAGTTAGAACAATGTAAGACCTACACATTCACATGACCTAAAAGTCTTCACTTTCACTTATTTGAGCATGCATCCTTAAAGACTCTTACTGTGAATTTATCTCATTTCCCACTTAGTATAATTGAACTAAATTGACAAGAACTAAAAGTGTAAAAAAAAAAAAAAAGCAGCTTCTAAGCTTCTTCACAGAGAACATGTGGTGCTTTGAGGGCTTTTGTATTTAGGAGGTGAGTATGTGTAATAAATCATTGTGAAGCAAGGCGTGGACATTTTTCTTGAAAGCTCATTTTCTAAGGTAAGGTAATTGGTAGCTCTGCAAGGTACTTTCTCTTAACGCCTGAGTGCTCCTAAATGGTTTTCCTACTTGGCCCAATTTTACATAAAACACTCAGTGCTCACATTTTAGCTGTGAAGTAATGGGGAAGATAGAGTAAAGCACACGCTCAGGATACATAAAGACAAATAGAGTAGGCGCTGTGAGTTCCATTTCATCAATTTGTTTTTGATTGACTACAGGGGAATCATTTCCAGTAACTCGGATAGAGAAGGTAAAAACTCTCTTCAGCATTGCTGAATCATATTTGAGTCTGAGGACCTAACAATGAACTGGTATCTGGTGAAAAGTAAAGTAACTAACATGTTGTGACAATGACAGAAGGCAACATGTTTTTTTTGTGTGATAGCTGATTTGGATTTGAAATGAATTCGTATAAACACAACAAACTTAAGACTATCCTATTAATCCTATAAGAATGTACCAGATATCAGTAGCTTCTCACTTTGATTACTAGAAATTGTCAATAAAATGGTAAAAGTACACCTACCAGTAGGTTGAGAAGGCCAGTATCTGATCCCATGGTAACAAGTCCTGTTGTGAATTCAAACAACCTACTTGGTTTAGGCGACAAACCCACTTGTTTAGGTTTAGAAAAAGATTGCAGTTTGTGTCAAAATACTTAAACGTTTGTGGCGTAAGTTGAGAACATTATGTAAGGAATGTTACATAATAAAGTTAACTTATGTAGCCTTCGTCATTTAAAAAAAGTCAACATTGACTTTTGGTTTCCCACGGTTTTTCTTTATCCATCCCAAAACATCTTGGCTGACGCTAAGCGCTGGCTGCAGCAACGGTGCCTCTGCATGATAGCCTCGGGAAGAAACTTGTTTTGGTGGAACATGTGTACATTCAAAAGTTGTTTTAGTCGTGCAACAGAAAAACTCAGATTGGACAGATAGTCTAGCTAGCTGTCTGGATTTACCCTGCAGAGATCTGAGGAGCAGTTAACCATAGTCCTCACAAATCCACCGGAGTTTAGAATGCCAACACAAAGAAAGAGGATGGTGACGGGGATGGGCTTATCTTTGTACTGTTCATTAAGTGCGAGCCCTGGCGACCGCTGTTCTGCACCCCTCACACTCTCTGACACTGACAGTGAACATACACATTAAACTTGTATTCTATATGTAGTGTGTTGAATAATTCAATCTTATGTAAGTTCATATTTTAACACACCACCATGACATAACATGCTTATTTACCGTATATTTTAATTATGACACTTAAAGTTTGGTTCAATCAAAACGAACTGCACAGATAGTGCAGCCCATTATTTAGAAGAATGGCAAAGTTATAGTTGTGTAGTCTCACCCCAAACATTACAGTTCATACACAAACAAACTGAGGCCTAAGTCAGTTATTAATGCAAAACAAAGTCACTATAACAGAGACATCGTGACAGTTGCATGATCAGCACCATGGACAGCACTAACACATCAAACATGACTCTGACAGGATGCAGCTCAGGGATATTTTCACATACAGTATCTATTTCTCCATGTTGGCAAGCATACACTGAAAAAGACCCAATAGTTTTAACCACCTTTGAGCTGGAATCAATATACTGTACACAAGAATGGTACAAATTTGCTTGTGATGCTTGCAGGTATTTCATTGAAAAGACTGATCTGCACACAGGCCTACTTGGCTGATGCTTTGTCTTGACTTATTGTTGACGCATTGTGTTATATATCTATGAGTTTCACATTCTGTTTTCTGATTAGGAATTAGAATTACAATTTGTTGCTATCCATTGAGTGGCATATTGTGAAGGGAGAAAAGGGCCTCCAAAACTGTCTGTAGTCCCTAAAGTAATATTAAGGCGCCTCTGGTTGCAGTATGTGTTTCTTGATGCTAAATTGAACCTCTCTTTGATGCACAATGCAGTGCTTTTTTCAGCATCCTTTCTCCAGGGGAAACCTCAATTCTCAGTCACAAGACAGATAGCGAATCAACAAGATTTATACATCTGTGTACCCTTGGTGAGTTTAGCATATTTTTCGTTTGCTTCTTGTCGGATCCTTGCGGATTGAAAACTCAGCAAAGCTTTACTAATTAGTCTGGATTGCCCGGCATGCGGTGGCATTCCTCTGATTACACCACAGTTAGCATCACGCTTGTTGGAGCAGAGCCCAGCTCCTTGCTGCAGCTCCCCTGGCGTTTGAAAGCGGGGACGGGGACCATCGACGCCACTAAAATGCAGGTGGTTACCACACACAGGGGCTCATTGGTGTAGAGCAGGGGTCGGCAACCTTAGGCACGCGTGCCACCATGGGCACGCGGGACCTTAACCAATGGCACGCTGGCAATATGTGTGCAAGAGAGTTATTGTTGTGTTGAAATCATGGTTGAAATGCTGAAGCACTCTCTCATCCGCATGCCAAATTAACGTTCACAGTTGCCGACCTCATAGGTGTCGATACCGTGGGTGCTCCGGAGCTTGAGCACCCACGGAAAATACTGAGCACCCACGTGTGCCAGACTGCCAGTTCATTTTTAATTTTATATTAAACATTGCAGGTGGTGCTAAGTGTGATTGGTCATGTCGGTGGCATTGATTTATAATGTCCCACGAAGCTGATTAAACTTCTCATCCCCAATTCTATCTGTGAGAAGTGGCGCTGTCCTGAGTTGAAAGATAGCTTACTTTACGGCGTGTGTGTTCGTGTCGGCCGCTGTCCATTTCCTAAGGTTCTGAAATGCAAACATTGTTGACTACTTTTAAACTGTGTGCGCGTGTGAGCACCCACGGAGGAAAACATAAATCGGCGCCTGTGCGCAACCTGTTATTTACTGTAGTTTGATTGACTCATATCTCTGACTGGGAACAGTACAAAGAGGATAACCAACGGCCGCTGGGGCAGATGAACTAACGCTAGTCTCGTTACTGTAAGGAGGCTACAATTGAACCTTCGTGAGTTAAAAGCCAATACTTATCAATGCACTCACCTGTGTAAACCGGCATCAACATGTAGAAAGTGATACTTCAATCTGCTCTGTCTGCTCAGACCACTCTTGTCCACCGCACTCTAGTTTTATGCAAACACAGCTCTACTCTGCAAATAGCTAATTTTTACAAAACAAGCTAAAAGAAAAGCTGTCGGTTTGTAGTCTATTTATCTTAGTTTGCAGGGAATCTTGAAATTTGGACAAATTCTTATAAACTTAAGCTGTCTGAAGAAACCATCCTCTCCGCTGGAGCGTAAATATGGATGCATTATAAGACCAAAACAAATACATGTGGCTACTTAAAATGCACGTGAATGACGCAATCGTTATGTTCTTCTTCATTCTTGATAATGATGCTGGTTGTGTTATTATTATTTTGCCACAGCATCGCTTTCATTGAAAATGATTCATACAGGACCTGCTTATCAGTCCATTCATCATTAAAGCTGGGCTTTTCCACAACTTTTCGCTTCAGGCTCTTTGACAGTGATATTTTTTGTCAGCCCATTTTCCACCAATCAGGACTGCATACTAAAACCATGTTTCCATAATAATAATATACAATAATAATAATTACAAGGTCCTGATTATTACAGATTCCCTGGATATTACATTTTGATGTGATGTCATAAAAAAAAAATTCATGTTACCATGGCACACTAATAAACAAGAAATTTTGAAAAGGGCACTTCATATCAAAAAGGTTGCCGACCCCTGGTGTAGAGATAAAAAAAAAGAAAGGTAATCAACAAAATATGACCTTTCAATTGGAGGCTGGGTTATTAAAAGCTTGGCTGGAATGAAGCAGATAGAACAAATTGTTTTTTTGTATTTAAATTTGTGCTGCGGTGCAACAAAGTGCTCCCTGCCCAATAAAGGAGCTGATAGGTTGTCATAGGAGATCCATTTTCTTTGGAGCAGCACAGCCTTATGGAGCCAGGGTCTATAAATCTTAAGCTTTCAAGGCATTTCGCCGATTTCATTTTTGGCTTTCGCATGCTATATTCCCTCTTTCTTACCCACTTGGCTTTTCTATTTCTCTGGCACCTACTATTCCATTTTTCACAAGGGCTCTCAGTGCAAAATGTCTAATGAGAAATTCGAAAGCAGAGGCAATTGGAAGCCTCACAATGCATGGTAGAATATATGATTTCAGAGTGGCTGCATTATAGAAAATAAAAAAGCTTCCAGCATTGACATGCTTTTTTTTTTCTTCAAATTATATGCAAAGGATATTTTTTTTAACGATTGGCTTAATTCTCCCAATTATTTGAGTTTAATGCGTAATGTGCGTGCAACCATGAGCAGAATGACAAAGAGAATGAGCCAGAATCATAGGCTGAGATAGAAATGTGTTATCCAACGGAGGGAACCTCATGTGGCTCACCTCTAAGCTGTGGAACTCTGTCACCACAATTCAGTTAACTCATCCACGGTTTTAACTCAATTTGAGGGAAATAATCAAAGCCAGCTACATATTGTGAGGATCTTAGAAGTTGTTAGGTTTATCCATGCTAGCAGTAGGGGTTTCACCGAAGTCACTTATCAAATAATCGACCAATAAAACTGCAAATCGAAGCGGTGCATTATTGTCGATGATTCGTTCATCTGTGGTTTTAACATGGGGCAGTACTGTAGTGGCAACGTATCAGATATGCATGTGATTACATCAGATATGCAGCAGGGGGCAGTGTGGGTAAAATAATCATAGTTTTGTAGTGCAAGGCGCTAAAGCAGCAGACATGGAGAGGACATTTTTGTTTGAATGCTAACCAGCAGTGCAAAATAAGGAAAACAAATGAGGACTGTAGCAACAGCGAGTGACTGTCAGTTTATCAGGGACACACAGATGTTGGATATTTTCTATTTGTGCACTTTCATTATGGAATTTTATTATGGTGAGTAGGTTTATGTTTTGTATTTCAGTTTGTGCCATAATATAGCCTATTTTCTGTTAACGCTTGCCATCTGAGGAAAATGTGTCCTTCTGACAGCTCATTAAGCTGTGTGTCAGCCACTATTGATGTTTTTCAAGCAACGAATAACAGTCACACACTTCATGGAATCTGTGGATACTGTATATACCCCGCGAATATTGGGGAGTAGTACTAAACTGGAACTATAGCCGGAGGTTCCGCTGGATGTCCCTCATTTCGGCCGGATGTCGGTCAACTTCCTCTTTCTTTGTGTTGTCGTTCTAAACTCCGGAGGATTTGTGAGGACTATGGTTAACTGCTCCTCAGATCTCTGCAGGGTAAATCCAGACAGCTAGCTAGACTATCTGTCCAATCTGAGTTTTCTGTTGCACGACTAAAACAACCTTTGAAAATGTACACACGTTCCACCAAAACAAGTTCCTTCCCGAGGCTATTTTGCAGAGGCACCATTGCTCCGTCCGACCGTGCTCAAAGCACCGCAGTGCATAAGCACCAGTTGTGGAATGTAACAAATAAAATTTTGTCATGATGTACTTAAGTACAGTTATGAGCTACTTGTACTTTACTTCATTATTTCTATCTCCTTACTTTATACTTCTAGTCAATGCAGAAAACCAATGAGTTTATAAAATATGATACATAGTTAGATAAACTACACAGCGGTATATAAAGTAGTTTGCGCTGTAGTAAAAAAAAAAAAAAAAAGTAAATTTTATGGCTGTTGCGGCTGTACAGCGGCAACTGAAGGTGATCCAAGGAGGGAGAAGGTCTTTCCTTATTTCAAGCAAAATACATATCATCTCTTATCTAGTATCATATTTGTTGTACATTGTATATTTCCATAACTCAATTAAAATAGATTTTATCACATTTTGACACAACAGCGCCACCTCAACTAGCTAAAATGTTAAAATGTTGCTTACATGATGCATCAATTACAGTATATAACATTCAACAATATGAATAATGCTGACAGTTTACTTTTACTTTAAGTGTATTTTGCTGATAATACTTTTGTGTTTTTTGGTCATTTGAGGACAGTGGAAACCGTTGATATTATGAACTTGTTAGGAAACAGATCAAACAGATATGCTAATTAGCATTTAGTTGGAGTGTGTGTTTCTGGCCAGCTGATGATTGTAAGTCCAATATTCACTCTCATTTAGCTCTGTCTCCCTACAAATGCCTGAGGGAAATATTTGGCTCATTAACTGCTAAATGACCCACTTTGTTCACCAGCTAACGGTGTGAGTCTGCAATTTGGTGCTGAGCAGGTAGTGTACAGTGGGTATTTGCAGCTTTCTCTCTGAAAACATTCGCCTGCTGAAAACAATGCTATGAGAGCTGAACCAAAACAGTGAAGTTGTTGCTGGACAGCTAAAAAATAAGCTAAAGCTCACTAAAAAAGCTCCGTAAAGCAAACAAATCATTTAGTTCATGCATTTCTTTTTTTCTTTTTTTTTAACATATTAGATATACATACTACAGATACCTTCTGGTGCGCACAAGAAACTTACGAGAAACCAATCTGAGTAGCAGTCAGAATGGAAGGAGGTATTCATCTTACCTGATATAGTGTCATTAACAAACTTAAAGATGATAAGGCAACTGTTAACTGATGCTGTGAATGTGAAATATTAATTTAGGCACATAATGTTAGCAGTACTTTGTTAGCATCATTTTGCTAGCCTTAGATTAGATCTCGTGAGCAAGAGATACTTTCTCAACATAGTTTATCATTGGCACAAGTGAAAAACAATTCCCATGTCCCCTTAGGGTCTCCGTACCGACCTGCCAGAAGAGAGTGAGTTATCTACAATGACCTTTTTCTTGCCAAACAAACATCTGTTTGTCAGTCAGCCATGTTTTTAATTTACGTTTGGCGTCGCGAGTTGGACATTTCAACTAGGAAAAGTCGACTCTAATTTGAACGCAGCATTCGATCGAATCGTGTGATGTTGCTCAAAAACACAAAAGACCCTTCCGGGTAGACAAATGGCAGTTGATTTGAATTGCGGAGATATGTAAAATCTGCAAACTTGTTTATTTCTGCCGCCGGTCAGACTGACTGCCAGTTTGGGTGGTGTCATTTACTTTAGTCTGTGGCCCAACAGGGAAATTAGGTCTCCAATCTTATTATTCTAATCATTAGGGAAGGCATATGAACATATGAAAGCATCAAACATGCATTTTAGATGAATGAGATGAAGAGTATATCCAGTTGTTCCTTACCCCTGTTATATTGTATGTATGGGACGCAGGAGTTTTCTACCTGGAAGTTACTGTAAACATTGTGATTGGGTCTATAGTATCTCCACACCAACAGCTGTGGTGAGTGGGCGCTGTATTGAAAAGAAGGTAATACACACATCAGAAACCCGTTCAGGATGTGCTGTTTATGTGCATTAAGTCCAGAGAGAGCCCCACCCGTCCCTCGGAAGAGAACTATTAGTTCTGAGGAGTATGCACTGGTATCGTGTTTCCAGATTTCAGGGTAATGAAGTAATTTGACCTTTCAAAAACAGAAAACAACAATAACATCAGCTATCACGTTACCCTCCAGTGTCTCCTTGGTTTGCTTTTAAAGTCAAATCTCACCATCTCAGCAGCGAACGTTACTGGTGAAAATGGTTAGACCTCCACCTCCCGCCACAGATCAGTTTGAGTCATTATTCACTGCAGTAAATTCAGTGTCCGATCACAGAGGGCATTGTAATCGTGCCACAGAAGGATCCAATGCAATTCTCTATTTATTTATTTATTGATTGGGGCTTTTTCCCCTGTATTAGTTAGTGTCAGTGGATATACAGGAAAGGTGGGAGGATGACATAGAGGTCGCCCTGCCAATGCAATTCTTTCATCCTGAGCTTTGTACAAATGACATTTCAGACAGCTGCGGAAGATATTAGGCGGAAAACCGCTCACTGAGTCCCTGCTGGGGAGGGAGGCCATGTTTTAAATTGGTGTGGTTGGATGTGTGCGCTCAAGTGTTCCATTCCCTGTCTTCCTCCATCTACCTTCACAACAAAGCTCCACACATTCTCCTGATCTAAAGCCACACCATCATCCACATCTACGAGCCTTACAGACCAGCGAGGCATCCCCGGCTCGCCGCCATGGCGATGGAGTGTGACAACAGGCTTTGTAATATTGACAAAATGTAATTACAGTCTTGCATCAGCCACCGCTCCCCCTGCTGCATTCCCCTGGGGAGCAGCTGTTTGGCGACTCCCAGGGTTCTCTATTGATTTGGTGACGACCCTGACTCCCCCCCAGCCTCTTTTACAATCCATTTCATGCTCATTTGTGTTTTGTCAGGAGCAGCAGAAGGTGGTCAGGGTGGAAGTGTTTGGCAATGCTGTAATAACCTGTAAATGCAATTAGTATAACCTTTAAACTGGGACTTGACTATCACAGGATGTTCAATGTTAAAAAAAAAAAAAATAAACCAAAATATTGCACTGCATCATGGCTTTTTGATAGTGATGTGGTATTGGGGTTGGATGTTGTCTAAATGTAGCTGCCTGCCACCAAAAGTCAATGCATCAATTAGCCCCCCAGGAAGACAAATCGGACATAAAACTTTCATTGCCCTAATACGCCCTAAATATTCAATGCTCACATCAGAGATGTTCAGCCCCCATTCCCTTTTCTTTGTCTGCAAGAACATAACTCACCAATAAACACAGCCGCTGTTAACATATGGAATTCATAGCCACCTATACATCCATGCAGGGTCGCTATCCGATAACATAAGTACTTTCTGATTTTGTTTGTCTTGCTGTGTAATTTCAGCGGAGGTTTATAAATGATGAAGAAAGAAGTGAAATGATTCAGCCTTTATTTGGTGTCACATTGCCTTGATATTTTTTTGCAAAAAATAATAAAGATTGACTAAACTTCCTTTGCAAAGTTTAGAATATAAATCATCCACTGTCCAAAGTGATGTTACTTATTTATGAATTCATAAAACTTCATAAGAATAAGAATGTCTGTGTATTTTACAAGATTAAAAGAGATGTTTTGCTGATTTATATCCAGCTCTGCGTCATGGCAGTGTGGGCAGTTAGCTGGGATGAACAAGAGTTTAGCTTCCCTCCATGGCGCCAGTGCACGGAGCTCCCTGCGGAGCAGAGCAGTGAAGGTCTGCCAATATCCACCGGATGACGCGCAAAGCGCCACTCCACCATGCTCTGGCGTCACGGAGGAGAGTCATACACCATTCATCGAACGGTTAAATGAGAGAGAAAAGTCAGGGGAAATCGCCCAATTCATTAAGTCATCTCAGCACCATTAACATCTGCACTCAAATCTATACTTATCCGTTCAAAATGCAACAATGCTCGACCTGCTGAGAGGAAGAGTCAGGGGATCACTAAAGTCATTAGGACATCTTCTGGGGACCATGAATGTCTGAATGACCAACTAATGCCATGCCGCTAGTGTGGCTAAAAACATAAAAGAAGTACACAACTGTTCTTCTCTGCTCACTGCATTTAGGCTAGATTTCAGCAGCTCCAATTAGTCTGACAAATGTTGCACTATGCAAATGGTTTGACAAGTGTGATAACAGGCCAACCAGTTTAGAGAATACATTTTCTGACAACGCTCAGTTAATGTAATTATAGGACTCATTTTAGCCAGGCTGTGACCGCAATCACCTTATCAGACCCACAAGTTGACCTGGTATGGTAGAGTTTGAGTCACACACACACACACACACACACACACACACACACACACACACACACACACACACACACACACACACACACACACACACACACACACACACACACACACACACACACACACACACACACACACACACAAAAATGGTAAAGCCCTGCTGACTCCATCTCTGAGATTAAGTGCACCATTCGAGCAGCAGCCTTCACACTGATGCAGAATGAGCCAAGAGGAGGATCGGTCATGAACAGAAATGGCAGCAGCAGACAAGGGACTGAATTAAATAGGGCCTTGTGGATTTACATTCTATCATCACTGCTGGTTTGACATTATTATTAATGATTACTCACTGTGAGATTCAATATGTGCTCCAGGATGACATGATGTATTAATCCGGCACTGCTCGTTCAGTCACTGAAGTATTCCTTTTTTTGAGTCGTATAATACATTAAAACACACCTGCTCTTACATATGGCATTAGAGATCAAAGTGAAACTCATTATAGTTAAGTTATTAGATCAAATCTGACACAAAGAGCATCAAAGTTCATTCTAGACATAATCAACGCTTCTGATAAAGATCACTTGATATGATCAAAAGCTCCAGAACTGAATGGATTCTTAATACCCTGTCCTGTAAAACTGACAAGTAATGTTGTTTCTATTTGTAGCAAAGTCTGGGCTATGGGTCTCTATAGACTTTGTCTTCCACTGCCAGACCTATCTCCACAGCGTTGTGGAGTAAGGTCTGGGTCCGTCCATCCATCCATCCACCCACCCACCCACACAGGTATAGGAGAATAAAATGCTCTGGGTTGTTTGCATCTCTTTACCAACTGTCTCGGGCAGCGCTAAGCTCTGGACGAAGCGATGGCGGCTCTGTAAAATGGTCTCGGCAAGGAACTTGTTTAGGTGGAACATTTACACCCTGCAAAAGAAAATGAAATAAAGTTAAGTTCACACATTACAGTAACGTGAGCTATTTAAATTAGCTGGATACAAACGTATTTGCTCTTACCAGTGTATGGCCGTGTGTGCCTCGTCCACAGCAATGCTGCCACAATCGGTCCCAAACTGTCCCAGTTAGAGAGCAAATGCTGTAAACATATTCTTTGTAAATCTTTACAATCATTCCCCATAAGAGACCAAGCAGGGCTGCCTTACTGCACCAAACTTGACTTAAATTTCCCTCAAAACTTTCCAATTTTAGCGTGTAGTTTGTGGTTGTGTCCCGAAACAAATGGAGGTAAATGAATGACTGTCACACATTGATACAAACAAACTAATGGTAGGCAGCTCCCGTGTTCTTGTCAAAAGGAGTCTGGTGGCATTGAAGAGAGCATACACTGATATAATGTTAACGGCTTCAGTTACCCGATGTAAAGGGCTGTCTGACGGCAAGGTAATGCGGTAAAAATATTTTAAATCTAAAGTACACTTAAACCAAAAGATTTTATTTTTTATTTTAGGTAGTCTGGTTTTTAGGTGTCTAAAATGCGTTTAGCTGCTGCCCCCGCCCACAGCAGTACAACGCTTAGCTTCCGTGTCTATACTGCGGTCTGCTTCTCCAAACTGCGTCCTGAGTGCAATCTACTATAGCTAATACACCGACTATGGATAAGTAACATTACCTCATACAACTCCACAAAAAATCCAAAATATCCCTTTAAGGTGAAATCATATTTATTGCCTATTGGTCATTATTAATAATGCACTTTTCTTGCCTGAAAATGTGCCATTGTTCAGTAGGATTTACTAGTCTTGTTTTAAATCTGAGGACCTAAAATGATGTATTACATTAAAGGTGTATCTCTCTAATCATTTGACATTCAGTTAGTGTCTGAACACTTAGGGGAGGAGAGCTGTGTTCCTGTTGACTGGCTCCATGTTTATTAACTGCCTATTAACATCACTGGGGGAAGTTAAAGGGACAAACACTACTGTACGTCAGTTGCACTTATCATACAGGTCCACAGTTCTGTGAGGGAAGAACCTAATCTAATGAAGGGGTTCTTTGTCTCGGAGCATATTATTGGATTTTGGCACTGAGACGGTGGAGACAGGTCTGTGAATCAATCTGCACATTTGATATAACACTGCCCTCATCTGGTCATTGTAAAAGGCCATACACTTATCATTCTTTAGAAGATTTCTTTCTCCGGCAGACAGAAGGATTGAACTGATGAACAATCAAACCATATTGAAATGAAAATCACAGGTTATTTTTATTTCTGAGTGGATTGTTCATTTATACAGTGTGCTTTGCAAAAAAAAGTTTTAAAAGATTTCTGTATCAAAAAAAAGTACCATTACTACTTGAAAATAACATTTGAGAAATACTTTACAATTAAAACATGTCAGCATTACGGTGGATGTACATTATAAAGTCAATCACATCTATATAATTGATCTATACAATTGCAGCCAACTATGGACTTGCATATATTAAGTACCATAAAACAGCCAGGAAAATAAAAATATGTACATTTTCCAGCTGGAATAATTCAATTATAAACAAAATTATAGGCTCCAAACGTTTAAATGTTCTACACACCCAATTAAGGAACATAAAGTGCCTTATTAGAAAATAATCTAGTGACGTGCTCCATGAGAATCATTTAAATGATCAAAGAAATACAGTAAAATGCACACTTCCAGAATATTAGGTTGGAATCAGCACTCTGAGGTTCTACACATTAAGCTCAAACGGTTGATTCAAATAGAGCACAAACTGAGATTTATACAGGAAACACACTGCTGTCCCAAGTCTTTCACATTTTGTCTGTACCTTAAATGACTTGAACGTGTGAAACCATGTGAGGAGTAAGGCTGGTGCTGCGGTGCACCTCTGGGTAGACACGTGCAGTACCTAACATGTACATACTGTATATAAGAGTTTAAACAGAGTTGCGATCAGTTTGGGGGTACCATCGACGGTGTTTATAGGAACTACGATGATCGCATTATGTGCATAGTCTTCCTGTTCTGCAAGAAAGGGAGAAAATGGAATATGAAGGCAGGTAAAGGCATGGGGAGAGTGGTTTCCCCACAGTGTTATAACCCTCCAACAGTAATCCTTTCTGTTCAATCTAACTGTCTGAGCCCCCCAGAAGAGGGAGGGGGGGATCAGTGTTGGCACCAGGTACCTCCATCATGGACGCACTGACAAACTCCTCCTGTCCTGAATTGCACAGTCGAAGACCTGGAGTATGTCTGTGAACCACCCGTGGGGTTGAACTGATTTGTGGCTTCTTTTGCTTTGGTTCCAGTAATCAGCTGAAGCAGGCAGCCAGTAAAAACGGAACAAATGGACCACATGTTAGGTTCGTAGTGAGGAGAGGGACTCGTAACTCATCACTTCCCCCCCGGTCTAAGTGCTGCACTGGTCAGCGTGGACAGCTAAGGCCGATGGAACCTGGTAGAAAGAGGGGGGGAAGTTCAAGAGGTTATTCTGAACCCTTTATAGCTGCAAGCGTATTCAGAAAATCTTCAGGAGAAAACCGAACTAATACAGAAAACCATTGAGGTGAATCATGAATGGACGCTGTATATGAGCCTGACCTGGTATAGATCCTGCTTTCTTCGTGAACCTCCATCTCGGAGCTCTTGAACTCATTGAGCTCCTTGCGGATGGCAGCCTGAGAGGAGACGTGAAAGAGACAGCAGTTCAGCGGGAACGCTTTTAGCCACGTATAGCGAGGCACAAAAGAAGAAAGGAAGTGTGTGATCAAAGCGACTTCTATTCAGAGTATTTCTGACTGTTAATGTTCCCAATTTTTTTAGTTAATTAATTAGTACAAATTAAAATTCACTCTGCTAAAATTATGTTACTTCATTATGTTACGCCATTAAGCAGCATCTGTACTGCATCCTGGGATACTGAATCTGCTTGGAATGCAAATCCTCTCAGAGGTGACCAAAGTAAAAATACAATGCTGTTATAAAAATGCACAGGGCTCAGCTACGCTCTAAGCCGCAAGGACCCGGTATAAAGAGAGGCGTCGAGTATGCGATTGTGTGTAGGCGAGGATGTGTCGAGTCTCACCTTGTCAGCAGGAGTGAGCTTAGTCCACGGTTTGTCCGCTCGTCGGTCGTAGTCGTGGGCATGGGTGCTCTCGACGTACTCGTGGAAACGTAGGATCTTCCTGGCCTGGAGTTCAGCCACTGTGGGTCTCTGGGACAGCTGGAGGCAGAGGGAACAGGAGCAGGTTAAGTGGCATCGGTTTTGGGTGTCATAGGCGTTGCGTTTTTTAGTTCATAATAATAACAACAACAAGTGTATGATACAGTTGCTCTGCTGCATCCTGACCTTTCTCGTGAGCCTCCGTTTGATCTCGCTTCGCTCTAATCGCCGGTCATCTTCATTCTTGGCTGCAGGAAGAAGAGACATTCCATGAGAGAGGGGAAACACTGCAGCCAGTCAGGTAGATTTCAACCCGAGCTGCCGCCGGCATGCCGCGGGTAACGGGAATCTTTTAATCGCCGCCATAATCTGCACAAGGCGCGCCATTGTTCTAGCGCAAAGCGTCGTCTTGGCCGAGTCATTTTAGGACAGGCGAGACACAGTGTGGTGGTAGGAGTCCCGGATCAGAACATGTTGACAGATTTGGAGAAGTATTAGGTTAATACTTGGTTTCTGGGATCCAACTTGGCATAACCGTGATGCTGCACTGATGTTTCACCACCGTAGGCTCATTTCTCACTATACTCAGTCTGCCGGTGCACTCTGCTCTTAATGGTCACTTGTTCACGTTGTTTTAACAGTCCATTTGAACACCTGGAGCCAGACGCTTAAAACATTACCCGGATTCAGACTCAAACTCCAAAGAGGCCATATGCATATTTCTGTTAAGTGCGTGTACTCCATTTTTAAAGTCATGCATAAATGTTTAATTATAAACTACTGGAGATATTATTCATGTGCACCAGCCTGATTTCCATTTCCACAGTCTGTAATAGAAGTAGATATTCCCTTAACCAGCTGTTTGCATATGAATTAAGACTGTAACTATACGACAATTCGGAACTTTGAGTTTGTAGGCATGTGCAAATCTAAATTACAGCCCGAGGTTCATCAAAATAGAAATTCCAATGCATCAACCTCACGACTGACTCAACCTGCATGTGTACAGCTAACACACAGTTCCACTGTAGGATTACTAGTGTTGTGTACATATTAGGGCTGCAACTAACAATTATTTTAATCGTCCAATAATCTGTTAATTAATTCCTCCGTTAATCTATTAGATGTTTCGTCTATAAAATGTGAGAAAAAAATGGAGAAAAATGTCGATCAGTGTTTTCTAAAGCTCAAGATGACGTCCTCAAATGTCTCGTTTTGCCCAAAGATATTCAGTTTACTGTCACAGAGGAGTGAAGAAACCAGAAAAACCAGCAGAATTAGAAGACTGAAGGGCGAATGACTAATGCAGACTATTTTTTCTTCTCAGCAAAGATGAGAAAAATGAAGTGTGTGCTTTTTGACCTTGTGGTGCAGATGAATTGAATGCAAATAAATACACCTGAAAGAAGAAGTGAGGAATGGAGGGAGAGTCTTACCTTGAAGGATGTTTCTCTGCGCCAACTCCTCTGCTGATGGTCTCTGACTCAGCCGCCTGAAGACACAAAACACTGTTGACTACTCATTTTTAAAGGCTAGTATGGATGGGAAGGGAAATATTTTGTCCCAAGAAGGGAGAGTGTGTGGAGAGTGTGGAGAGCCTTAAACCTTATTAATTACACTATAAATCTGTCAAACTGCATCAGCCATTATATCAGAAATGGATGACACTGACTTGCCCCATCCAATTTAACGATAAGGGGGTAAATCATCCTAGTGTGCATCACTTAGCTGATATGATGCAAGCTCTTTACCGTGTGAGTGCGGTGCTGATCTTGTTCTTCACTGCCATCCACTGCTCTCTGTTTTGCCAACTCATGTTGTCCTGGTTCTCCTGGTTCTCCCTTTCCTCTCTCTCCTGTCTCTCCAGCTTCAGGGCTAACGTGTCCTTCCTCTTCACACGACTCGCCAGCCCACCTGTTAGGTTGCATGTATAGATATATTAGTCGTTATAATGTTCAAACACCACATAACAAAGACTGTCAGTGTTCATAATAAAAGCGTAGGCTTAAAAATGATAAAATAAGAGTCTAATCCTCAAACAGCCTGTTTGGTCTGACCAGCAGTCCAAAACCAGAAGATACTTAATTTTCGGACAAAATGATTAGAGTAAAGCAGTGAAGATTTTCACATTTCACAAGTGTACAATAATAAAAATAGATGCATTTCAACTTTTACAGTTTAAGCTCCGCACAGACTGATAACTTATTTTCTTATATAACATGCACGTTGAGAACAAAAAAGGTCTTCAGACACTCAAGTACAACAAGAGATAAGAGATACAGTATATTTAAAGACTTTCAAAAGTACTACTTGAAAAGACCTTTCACACTGAAAACAAAGTTTAAGGTCCATTTTCAGGTTCATACTTGCATTTTGGAGTTTCTACTAGAACATGTTTACATGCTTTAATGTTCAAAAAACACATTCTTTCCCTCATACTGTCTATCTGAAACTCTTCATTTTAACTTCTGTCTCTTTAAGCCCCCCTCCGATAAGTTAGTTTTTCCAGGGGCTTCCGCATCTGCGCTCTCAGAGTCTCTGCACTACCATTGCAGCTGAGGAATTACTGTAACGGCGCTGTAGTGGTAATTTCTACCTATATATAGTATAGTTATGACATCACAACTGGACGGAAGTCCTGACGGCTCGTTTAACCCTCATGTTGTCTTCGGGTCAAATTTGACCCGTTTTCAAAGTTCTTTTTATTTCAGAAAATATGGGACGTCAATAAAGCAACAAACAAAAAAAAAAACAATGAAAAAAACGGTGAAAACCAAAGAAGAAGTCAAAAATAAGCAGCCCAAAACATTGGGAAAAAGCAGAAATAAACGGCAGAAAAAATCTACCGTCTCTCTTATGTGACCTTTATGTAGCGGTATAAGAAAGAAAAAAAACATACTTGGTGGCCCTTCCTCATCATCGTCGTCCTCATCGTCGTCGTCTCTGTACAGAATGGGGCCGTCCGAGTCGGACTCCTCCTCGCTGTCCCCGGGATCTCCAACCTCAGGGATGACACTCACCCTGAGGTCTCCAACCAGACCCCTCCTGCTGCGGGGCTCCAGCTCCGGCTGGCGAGGAGGCCTCTGAGGATGAAGCTTCCGCATCTCTTCCTCCATGTCAAAGTCGTCGTCTTCTGGCCTGGAAAACAAGGGCAGCTGTGAGAGGGCTGAACAAGATGCAGTCATCTTTCGGTTATGTAATACTTCTTGTAACCACAGTGTTCTGATGTTAATCTAGTATGCAGCAAGCCGAGTTGCCGCAGGCAATTTGCAACCCTTTTGCCAGGTGAAGGACTAAATCTCAATTGTTTTCCAAAGAGATCAAAAGGCACAGTTCTACAGGATTGTTCTTTGGCTGACTGCTGGTAGCATTGGAGCAACAGACTGCCTGTGGGTCAACAGCCCCAAAAAACTATGTCATTTTGTCCTTTTTAATTATTAGAGAAAATCCTGCACACTGACCATTACGCAAGCAATAATTTATTTAGAAGAAAAATACAATGTTTCTGTCTCAGACCTTATTTTTCTTCTAAATAAATTATTGCTTGCGTAATGGTCAGTGTGCAAGATTTTCTCTAAAAATTTGGATCTGCTACTTTTGATCATATCCTACGCACCTGCCCGACAAAAGAGGTGTGCAAAAAAACTTTCCTACGTTGTCCTTTTTAATTTGAAATATTCACTTGGGCCGAGCAAATCTGAGAGTATAGATAATAACAAATCCAAAAAACACCACCCAAATGTCGAATGATAGCTTTGAGTTTCCTGCTTTGTCTTGCAAATTATTTCATGAACATCTAATAAATGAATTAAAGAGAGCAATCCAAATGCAGCTCTCACCCGGGCCAGTTTATTTCCATAAAGTAACCACTGCCAGAGTTGATTTAAGGAGTGGAATCTTTGCATGACAGATTTGCCCAAGCTCCATGTCTGTAGCAGCCTATTAGCAATCTCGAAGTGTAAATCTTTGTTTTCGTTGGGTCCAGCTCCTACAGCACACAGGAGGGGGATCCCTCTTTGACCAGGTCCACCCAATGTTTTTTCCATTTGTTTGCTTTTATTCTTTCTTTGTTGGTATTGCTCGTCTTCTACAATGATGATGGTGCCACATGGGCAGATTAACACAGGCTTGTTATGCTATTAAACATGTTTCGCTGTTATTTGTTATAATAATTGCGCTTTGTTTTGTCCTGGGACTGACTGACTATTGAATAATGAATCTATGCACTTTGGCTATATAAATAAACCTATATATACACACGACTCAACTTGTTTGCGCGGACTGTGGATAATGACGCTCTTTGCATGAAATCCAGGTCTTAGTACACTTTCAAGTGAACTCAACATAGCTCATTAGGTGTGAGAATGTAGTGCAGACATGGCAAGCCATGTGTTCACTCTCAGTAAGGCTATATGAATTTAACCAAATCACATACAAGAATTCCACAAAGTGAAACTTCTTAACAATGGGTTAAACTAAAGAAGGCTCCTCCGCTTTCAAATCAATGATATTTTGTTATACATGTAACATACAGTATTTGTGACACTTACAGCCTGAGAGGTTCGATGGAGATAGGGAGAGAGTGCCGCAAGTTACCCCCCAGCTCAGCGAGGAATTCGGGAGGAGACTCAAACAGGAGTGAGTGGGCCCTCTGGGAGCCGTCGGGGTTGGGATGAGCTGGGCCGGGGCTGGCCAGGGCTCTCTGGATGAGGATGTGTAAGGGAATGGCTGGATGCTGGCTGGGAGGCTCGGTGGTCGGGCTGGGGGGATCAGTCTGCACAGTGGGCACAGGGGCAGAGGAGGTGGTGCTGATTGGCTGGAGTGACTGGACCCTTGGAGGAGACGGAGGTATGTGGGACGGTGGTGAAGGCAGAGACTCAGCGGAGGTCTGAGGAGCTGCTACACTGGTCTTGTCCTCAATGTTATCTCCTTTAAGGACAGCAGGGGGCATCAGTACAGGGGCAGAAGCTGGGTCAGTGGTGGGAGACTCTGGGTCCTGACTGGGAGGAGAGGGGTCAACAGAATGGCGCTTGGCGACAGGGGTCATCCTCTTTGGCGGTGTCGGTGGCGAGCGCTTAGCGGGTGGTGGCACTATGACGACACCGCTGACAGGCAGTGAAAGCTCAGCTGTTTAAAAACAGAAATCAATACATGTCATATAAAATGATGCTTACAAACATAACCTGCAGTCAGAACATGAATATGCACATTCAGTCTGTAGCAGGGTGAAATTAGTTTTATAGACAATCGGAAAGCAAAAAAAGCAAATATGTCAATAACAGCTTTAGTTTGGGAGAAAAGATGGTCACGTTACTGCCAAGCTTCTTGCTGAGTCAGTGGAGGATGACACACACACACACATATTAACACACAACCGTATCAACAGACTGTAACGAACATCCATTAGGAATAACAAACGCATTCAATGCACTCCAGCACACTACATGTTGACTGACAAATTACAAATGTCCATGCAATGTTTTCTTGCAGCGTTTAGAGTTCAGTTAGTTGAACTGAAAACAGTTCCAGTGGCTGCAAATCACATGCAATGCGGTATCGGTGTTAACACTGAGGTGAGGTATCCTATGTGATCTGAGGGGGTGAGTCGATGCGACCAATCTGCAGGCTCTGTTAGGATGGTTGAGATGTGGTGTCCCGCTGGATACCTGAGCAGGTCTGGACCGCTCTGTGCCGCAGGTATACAGGTAGAGAAAGGTACAGGCCGAGCTCACTCTGGCGTCTCCAGCTGGTCCAGTAACAGGGCTGCCTGACCTTAGAGCCCCTGTTCAATGAGGAAGCTGGCAAACATGAGCGGAGATATCAGGGATAGGGCTGAGTTTACATTCCAAGCTGGGAGAGAAATACAAGGGGGTGGTTTGGGATCATGTTTGCCTTGGTTTGACACTGTCCAGAAGCAGAGTATACATCCATCCCTAACTGTCAAACAACCTCTGAGGAGAAATAACTCAGTTTCTGAACATAAGATAAGAAATTGGTTACATACATTGGTTATGTAAAGTACCACTACAGTGTAATATTTCCCACCGAAGAATAGTGTTTGAACAGTTTTCTGACATTCCTGCTCATTATGGTAAAACAGTTCTCCTTCAGGGAATGAATCACAGGGAAACCCCTGTTTCCCTTGTTTCAGCTTGTTTATCCCTATTAGAGCTAGACCGATAAATCTGCCGATATCGGCTTACTGCATTAGTTGAAACGTAACTAAAAATTGCCTTGCACAGAAACACCAAACTGGGTTTGAAGAAATTTTAACAGTGTCAGTAACAGAGTTTCTCCACCAGAGAGCACTGACCAGAAAGAATTTTCAACTGTAAAATGTCCTGCTGTTCAGTATGTCAGTTCCAAATATAATGTCTCCATACCAAGACTGTTACTATTGGCTGTTATTATTAGAGTTCTTAAACTCACAAATATCAATACCGGCCTTCAGAAATTGAGCATCGGTCAGGCTGAGGTCCCTATGATGTATTCAACATTAAATCCTATTTTGTAAAAAAGATTAAATAAACTTGGTATACAAAGAAAGGTAATAAATAAATAAAAATGTATTCTACAGGGATTGCCTGCATGAGGTGTGTGCGTGCGCAGATGCACAAAGTTTAAACAGTCCAATACACTAAAAACACAAACAATGACAAAGTCCATTGCCAATGTAATCTCAGAAAGCAAGCTACTCTGTACAGACTGTGACCGGAAGAGTGTGAATTGAAATGTAGCATATGTATTAGAAACCTTGCCTAACAAATGGTAGTGGAATGTGTCACTGCCCCAGACACGCTTCCAAAGAGACAGTACTGGGATGGGCTGCAAACAAGAGCAGCTGTGGCATGCTGGGGCTGAGCATAAAGGACGCTAAAAGCCAATCAGGTTCTATCTAACCTCCAGTGGAAGGACTGGCTTTGCATAAATGGTGCAAAGACAAGCCGGTGCGTGTCCTCTCTTCAGAGACTGCTGGCTGTACAGACAGAAACTGCACACTATGGTAACACAAAGAGAAAAACACTTACACAGCAAACACCCTCAATGTGAGACTCCACTTAAGTAAGATTTGGAAACAAACAAACAACAGATGATTAAGTCTGTCACACATCACAACAGCCACACCACAACACACAAAAACTAACAGCTGCATCTTTGAAATAGGTGTGGGCACAAACCTTGCACAACCAACATACCATGTAAATCCCAACCATGAGTGACACCTCGTTTTGTTTATTTGAATGATCAAAAATATAATAATATTTTCAGACTGAAATAAAGACTTCCCTAATCACAAGTAAGGTCATAAATGCACTGGTGTATTTCACCTGCAGAACTTTGACCTTACATTTGGGTGTAAGGCTGGTTACACACTGGCTGCGTGGCGTGAGCGTGGAGTTTCAGCTGCGTGGATTTTTCTATGTCTTTACACACCAGTAACGTGTCGGAGAACGTGCTGCTGCTGCTAGCCTTGTCTGGGCACATGTATGTTTCCCATTGATAAAATGAAATACCATGTTAAAACATAAATATATACTAGGGCGGTCAAAATTAACGCGTTAATTTTTGCGTTAATTTTTTAATATTTAACTCGTTAAAAAAAATTTACGAAATTAACGCAGCTGTGTTTGTTTACTTCATGTGGCGGCTGAGAAACGTAATACGTCTCCATAAGAGCAGGCGGCGCTACTCTAGGAGGGACTTACCTGATTGAAGTAGGCCTACGGGCCAGTCAAGAGTTTAAACATGGACCAGTAAGATCCCAAAAGAGAAAAAAAGATGATGTGTTAGAATCCAGAAATGAATGAGCACGGGCTATAAACGGGACCGAGTACTAGTTCCGACATGTTGTCTCGTCAGGAGAGATGCGCCACCGGTAAGCTGCTGTTTCGCTACATTGAGCTGCGGTTTAAGTTTGTTCGTCTGTGCTGCCGATATGTACGTGCACGATTTGTTTGCTTGATAACTGTTACGTTGGTCACGCTGGTAAAACCTTATTTGCAGTCTGATGTTTAACGCTGTCGACTCAATAGTATCCGTGACTATATTCCAGTAAATGTTTGAAATTGGTGCGTCTCACTGTCACACAAGCTACTTCCTGGTTGCGGTGCTGGAAGGGAAATGTAGTCAATCGCTTTACATTGGTAATGGATTGCTGTGCACAGCGTCGCTATCTAAAACTACACTCACTGTTTTCACTTTAGGCCAACATACACCTTAGTGGTTTTGGGTTACTGGTTTAATGTGTAACATTGATAGTGATGTGCATTTCTGTGTTTAGATATATGTGCTTTGCTTAGTCATTCAGATTAAACACTATGAATATTATAATATTTATGATATTAAGTACTGCCTAGATTATAATTTATATTCTATATATATATATATATATATATATATATATATATATATATATATATATATATATATATATATATATATATATATTATTCAGAATATGGTATATTAGGTATGTGGCTAATATTGGGGGTGGTGACAAAAATCTGCTCTCAAGTCAGATAGTTTCTAGCCGTTTCAGCAGCCTTCAGCAGGAATAAATAAGCCAAATTGTTGCTGCTGTTGTTCTGAAAGATATTAAACATTCTGAACTTAGCAGAACCTTTCCTTGTTTGTTTTTTCTTCATATTTGCAAAGTTAAGTGATTTAGCATTTAAATATCCATTATTATAAGCTTCACTCTCAATTTAAAAAGCGATTAATCGCGATTAATTACAGCAAATTGTGCGATTAATTAGTTAATTTTTTTTAATCGATTGACAGCCCTAATATATACTGATTTGATTACAGCAAAGACAACGTTGGCAGTATTGGCGGCAAAATAGGCTACAGAATATTTCGTTCTGTAGGCTATTGACAGGTGCAATATTAGAAAATTGATTTTTTTTTTTTTAAATTACATTTAAATCTGCATTTATATCAAAACCTAGACACTTTCAAACTTCAACATGTCATTTATTAATATGTATTTGTGTCTAAACGACATATAAACATCTTTTCCTATTCTATTTTGCCTGGAAACGCTTCCAAAACGCTTGCTTGTCGCTTGAAAAATAGGCGTCAGTTCCATTTCTAGCAGGCACGCGTTTGCGGCATGGCTCGAGTCACGCAGACAGGGTGTAAGCTCTAACCTGTTAACATGGGAGCCGGAATATAAACGGACACGCCACGTAGCGGACACACGCCACGGAGCTGACATGCTCGCGCGCCGCATCCAGTGTGTAACCGGCCTAAGGTCAACACTAACTGCTACATTGTAACTGGCTAGCTTCACGCTCAGCTAACCAATTATTTCAGTTGCACCATCTCAACTTAATTGGAACATCATTTGAGATAAGGTTATTAAAAAGAAGCAAGATGAGAATGACTAATGAGAATGACTAATGTTAACATGTTAGTCATGAAGGGAATTCATTTTATTTAATTAATAGGCATTTGGGTTTGGTTACTGTAGGCCTTTGGATTGAATAGATAACAGATATGGACTATTAAATTCTAGTGTGGGTAATTGAATTGTAATCCAGGTACATTATAGCTGGAAAAAAAAGAACAAAGAATCTTTACAACCAAAGTTTTACCTTGACTCTATGTTGAATCTAACTTGTGTGGTGCAACATGGCTTTACTAAGTCATCGCTCCACTACGTTAAAACTACTACAGTTGAATTTTGACATTGCTGGTGCATCCCACAGTTACACGAACCCCACCCCCAACACATTTTTTAAACTGGCAAAAACGGCAACAGTATTTTTGGGTTGATGCTAGAATGGCCAAGTGGTCTATGGCCCTCTGTGGAGGTGACTGAGAAACAATGGAATCACATTGCATGTAAAATGCTGGATTTAAACAAAGATTGAATACACAGTTTCCCTTATTAAAATCCTACAAAGCTCTGGAGGTTTTTTGACTAAACACAAAGACCAGCTGTTTAGAGACTGAGGCTAATTTTATTGGTCCAATAAAACTGCAGAGGCAGACGCCAAAAAACTCACCGAGCAGTGCAGGGTTGCTGTTGCGGTTGGTGGGTTTGGGTGGAGGGACAGGAGGCTGCTTGGCGTGGGGAGGGACAGGGGGTGGCGTGTCAGAGTTGGCGGGGGAAGGAGCAGCGGGCGAGAGTCGCGGTGGGTCGTCAGATATTAGGGAGACTGTCCTCAGCGGTTTGGCCACAGCTACAGCAGCAGTGGAGGAGGAGGAGGAGGAAGAAGAAGAGGATGAAGAAAAGGAGGGGATTTGACTCCTGTTGGACTCAGCATAGGGTGTAGTGAGGAATTGGGGGGGAAGCAGAGCATGTTTGGGCAGGGGAGGTTCCTGCATAGAGTCTTGTGGTGGACGAGGATCAGGGGCGAAGCGGACACCAGCGGACTCTACAGAGGGATTATACACACAAACACACACATTAAAAGAAAGGATCACAACAGCAAGCTCTCTAGTGCTGGTAAGCTAACATCAGGGAAACACAAAAGGGTCATCACATACAGTCAAACACTGAAGGAGAAGCTGAAGGTGTTAGTGAATAGGGTTGGGTACCAAACACAGTACTTTTTTGGGTACCGACCTAATTTCGTCGGTAGCACAGAGGACCAATTAACGTTAAATAACGCTGTGCCAAATTTCGGTACCTGAGAGCACTTAAGCGCGAGATTAACTGTCCTCTCTGCATGTTGACAGAGAGCGGGGGCTCAGCTCTGACAGACGGAGGTGCAGAGATGCAGACAAAGCAAGCTCGTCGTCTCCGCAGTTTTGTTGAAGTCACAGTGAGTCACGGCAACGTCGATAAAGCGGTTGCAAGTGTGGTTACAGCTTTCAAAACTCCAAGCAGACAGCATTCGCTGCAATATAATATAATGGCAAGGCGAAAGTGGTCGCGATGCTGTAGAAGTTACACTTCCTCACACGACGGTGTTCTCTGTGCCCTGGTGACTGACTGACAGGCTGAGGTTGTAAGGCAAGGCAACTTTATTTATAGCACATTTCAGCAACAAGGCAATACGAAACACTTAACATAAAACATTAAAAGGAGCAATTAAAATAATAAAAAATGTTATTATTTTAACATTGGAAAAAAAAAAAAAAGGTTAGAGTGTAAAATGTTCTAAATAAATAGGTTTGTAATTATTTTTACAACTGAAATTATTTTTTGATATTGCGGGGGGAAAGTACCAAGAGGTACCGTTGGGTACCGGAACCCGAATTTCAGGTACTGGTACCGATTAAAATGTGAACGGTAGCCAACACTATTAGTGAACCTCGTAAAATTAGCAGATCGATCAAATTTATTTATAAAGCACTTTAAAAGCAACCAACGTTGCACAAAAGATCTTCAAGAGCTTACCCAGAGGGCAACTCTGATCAAGGTTCTACAGTTATTAGAGGATGAGAGGTAACATGAATAAGACCATTAAAAGTTCATAGGCAGCAGACATGGAGAAAGATCAAAGACACACAGAGCGGTCCTAATGATTTGTTCTTCCCTCTTTTCATGTTTCACCTAAATCCACATATCAAAGCCTGATAGTTACTGTTTCACTTTGTGGAGGCTTTCAGATTGAGCAGGTTGGTTTCATAACCCCTGTCAGAATTACTGTTCAATCATTTACCCAAAATGCCTTTACAGCACCATCAGGAGACTTTGGTTTCCACACGTGTTTGTATTTCATCATAGCAAAACATTCCCTGACTGACTGACTGACTTACTAGGAAAATGGTTAGCAGTATCCAAGAGACAGGACATCTGCATGTTATCTCACATGTCAACCTGCCACACTAGTCAACCTGCAGTGTACAATAAAAATACATACACCTCTCAACCTCCAGGCTGAGGCTATTTCATACATACAAGTACATGGAAAACTGGCCAAAGAAGGAGTTTTTGACCAAAAAACAGCCACACTAGTCAATGTGTTTGGACACAAACCTAAGCCTAACTGATATCTTGTCATTTCTATTAGTCACGTAACAATGTCTCATTTTCTCTACATAGTACTAGCGGACCCAAAGTTGCTGCTTATATCATCGTGATACAACGGCCATAGTGAGACAGGCTTTGCATGTAGTTCAGTTAGGAACACAGATCGGATTCACTTTGAGATTGTGAGATTGCCTTGGCCATCACTACAATAAATGTTTGACTGGTACATTCTTATGACAGGTTGTACATTTATTATATAACTGAAGTAACTGTTAAAGGATAGGTTTACATTTTTTCCAAGTCTGTCTAAAAACAATCCATACATGTTTATGTGAACATTGAAACCGTTTTTGTTGTTTGCTTTCAATGTATGTGATGGGGGAAAGCATCCTCTGTCCTCATTCTGACAAACAAAATACATTCCAAAGAGGGAATTTTGTTCTAGAAGGACATTACCGTTGGAAGACAGCCACTTAATGTGATTAACTCTAACGGCTGAAGTCTCGTACTCGCTTAAGATAAATTTTTTTGCACAGAACAAGGAATGCACCCTTAAAGATTGGGCGTTTCCCATTCCCAAGAATGCAAAGAATGGACCGGTGTTCTTGGGGAGAACGTTCTTGGAAAAATGAACTTGCAAGGTCATGAGCATACAGAACGCTGTTGACAGTTTGAGACGATGCGTTGTTGCTGGTATTTCGCACCAGCACAGAGGACACAGTGCTCCAAAATAACAGCAAGAAAGCAGATATGAAAACCAATACCAACCAAAAACAATACAACCACTTTATAAAACTACTTAAACAAGATATAAGACAAAACATTTTGACCAATTTTTGTGTACTTTATAAAAGATACTGCATGGGGTAGCTCCAACACCACTTATTCTAACAGTTTTTCTATTACAGTAACAAAACTGTGGAATGCTATCCCTACAAATATGTGTATTAATTTGAGTCAGTTTAAAAAACAAAAAAACAAAGCCACACCTCTCTGAATGGATATGCACTGTTTGTCCTACATGTGTCCTTATTAGTGTTATGTGGAATTATCATTTTTATATTGTTATTACTGTGCACAGTATACATGCCCAGGGACAAGAGATGCAAATTGGCATTGGAAATTGGAAAACTGTAACTTTGGTGTCTCCCCCTCAAGTCTACACTGTTTTCTTTATTCACCTAAAAACTTATCAAGAGTGAATTGTATTGATGAATTAGCATACAAAACATCTAGTTGTTGGTCTGTCTCTGTACCAGAAACACAATCCTCGCTTGAATGCGGAAAAGAATGCTGCGATACTGGTGCTGCCAAGTTCATACAAGTTACAAACCGCTGCATCCTTGGTAAAAATGGGCTTGTTAACATCCGGGAATTTTAACTGTTTAACTGGGAGGAATGCAAACTTGTGTTGGGACAGTACTTTGGCCACCACAGATGACGTTTCAGAAGGACACAATAACACCAGTACAGACAAGAACGCAGATTGAGAAAAGCCCATTCTTTCATTCACTTCATGATAAAAGGGTATGAAGGGAAGGTCTGCAATGGAAATGGCTTTGCGACCTAAGCACACGTCTAGTTCCTGAAAAGAAGACCATTGCTATGGTATCATTAATTTTGTTAATTGATCAAGTTTACATTCTTTTATTCGACTTAGAGAGCAGGATTGTCATGAGAACCTTTGTTCTAAAAATGGCTTTGCTAGGTCACTAAATATAAATTTGTTTAAAGTAAAACAAAAAAAGATTACACAGCCTTTCCTTATTTTTCGTGTGATATAGAAATTACCCCCCCCCCCCACCCCCCAAACCACATCTGAGTTTCGTGTTGCGCATTCGCATGGAATAATCAAAGCCTGTTTTAACACAAATTTACTGACATATCTGTACCCCGAGAGTTGGGTACCCAAAAGCGTGCGGAGGACAGCCAGGGCGAGGCCGCCGCACCGCACTCGAGTCAGGGTTCCATATCTTTCTGAGCCAGGCCCGGTAGAGGTTACCAGAGGAGCAAACCCTATCCCCGCCACGGCGGCTCCCACACTGCATCGTGCGTCAACCCTCGGACGAAGCCGCGGGGAGCATGTCGACTCGGGGACGGAGGTCTCTGGTCAGGCAGTGGCCCAGACTAGGTTGGCCATGAAAGGCAGCGTCACCACGATCCCATATTCATCTTTGCGAGAGGGACAAAAAAGAAAAAGGTGCACAGGAAACAAAAGCCTTGAAAAATGATATATGACCCCACCAAATCAAATACATGTCGATTTGCATGGGACGAGTATTATCACAGGACCTCGGTGTTCGGTGAAATCTTGTAGGTCAATTGCAGGGAAATTTTTACTTGCAGGCATGGTCAATTTGCACAGGATTAAGATTACAGACAACCTCCGTAATTATTACAAATGACTAGAGGTCACCAGGTAATACTAATCTAGTGCAAATAGGGCTATAGCCTATTTTAAAGGTTTGCACTCTGCATCACTTCCTACATTTTACAAACCAAGTAGTCCTATATGGTCAAATTCTATTCTGTTAAAAGTCATTTTAGACCTCCGAAAAGCATTTTTAACATGGTTTCTATAATTTTAAAAACACTATCAGACTTTAGCCAGACCAACAGAAACACAGATATTTAGGGGAACTAGATATAAAACAAAACGGCAGAGATAACTCTATCTGCATAAGAAGAGGGCCAAGTTTGTGTGCCTCATCCAGTTACAATCAACTGTCAAAAAGTGTTAAGTGTAAGATAATGTAGCTCCTTGATTTTTCTTGACTTCCGTTGGTGACACTATGACTGAGGGGCTCTGAGAAATGACAACACGATCATCAACTTTCTTACGAGTAGTTACCTAATTGTCACCAACTGGCAGGTTGAAAGTAAAAAAAACAAAAAAACAAAAAAAAACACACAGGCGAGGTTAGCAAGATATAAGAGATCTTACCTGAGCGTTCTCTGAACTCTGTAGCTGGGTTGTATCTGGGCAGGGTAGTTCTCTTGTCAGCCTCGGAGGCTGGGCGAGCCCTCTTGTTGTCCTCAGAGGAGCTCTTCTGTAGAGAAGGCCGCAAGTCCATCTCCGAGACAGGCCTGGCGATAGGCCGCGGGTCAGCCACAGACCGCTTAGGCTCTGGCTTTTCTCTCCTGTCCTTTTCCTCCCTCTTTTCCCGATCATCACGTCGCTCTCGTTCGTTCCTCTTGGCCCAGTCGTCCCATTTGTTTTTTTCTTCTCTCCTCTCTCGGTCTTCTCGCCTGTCTCGATCATCTCTCCTATCCCTATCGTCTTTTTCCCCTCGCAAGTTTTTCCTCTCCCTGTCTTCATCTTTTCTGTCATCTCTGTTTTCTCTCTTTTCCCTCTCAAGCCGCCGATCCCTATCTTTGTCCCTGTCGTCCCTCTTTTCTTTATCATCACGTTCCCTGCGCTCCTTCTCATCCCTGTCTCTACTTTCCCTCTCGTCGCGATCTCTGCGTTCTTTCGCGTCGCGGTCTCTGCGCTCCCTCTCATCCCGATCCTTCCTTTCCCGCTCCTCGCGATCTCTTCTATCCCTATTGTCTCTCTCCGTTCTTTCATCTCTCTTCTCTCTGTCATCTCGCTTTTCTCTCCGGTCGACTCCCCCCTCTTTTTCCTTGTCCTCTCGCCAGTCCCTTCTTTCTATGTCTTCCCTGTTCTTCCTTCCTCTGTCCTCATCTTTGCCATCTCTCCTCTCCTCTCTGCGGTATCTATCCTCCTGCGCAAGTCCTCGGGGTAACGATCCTACTTTCTTATCAACATCTGATGGCAGACGGCTTCGTCTGTCTGCGTCCACAGAAAGCCGTGCGTGATTGTCCACATCCAGAGGTGCCCGGTTACTTCGGGAGGCATCGGACGGCGCTCTGCTTCGACGTTCATCTACTTGGGGTAGCCTGAGGGTATTCACCTTGATTTCGGATTCCCCTCGAGACACTCGCACCCCTGGTTCAGACATCCTGTCCACGTCCATTGGCACAGGGTGCCCATTTTTTACTGGTGGAGCCTTGGAGTGGTTAACATCATTGATATCTGTCCCATAAAAGACACAGTGAAATACAGTTAGTCTCATCAGATATGGAGCCAATTCATCCATAGAATATTCTATAGAACATATATTCTTTAACAAAAACAAATAAAGCTCGACCTACCATTCTCTGGTGGCTTTAAAACCCCTCTGTCAATCAGCTCTTGGCGACTTTTTCTGACAGAAATCCTTCTTTCCAAGACTGAAAAAAGAAACAACATATATAAGGAAATGAGCATAAAGTAGCATACAAACAACAGGGGAAAATAAGACCCTAACCCTTGTACCCAGCATACCTATCGATGTTTCGGTGAACTTTTCACTTGGCTTCTTCTTTCTCCATTTCCAGGGCTTGAAGATATTTCCCATTTTGGAGAACTTGCCTTTGCCCTTGGTTGGAGCGGGTTCCCCACCAGAGTTTCCTTCTTCACCACCTGTTGTGCTGTGTTGCAGGTCCACCTCATCGTCTGTATGAAAAGGACAGGGGCAAATAACAGATGACTCAGAGTTTGACTCATGGAAAATAAAAAAATAAAAAAGAGGAATTTCACTTATTTTAGGCCTTATTTTACCAGGAGGTATTGTTCTATATGTCCACAGAAGGCCAAAGCAATCAATAAAAAAAATATAAAACAAAGAGATCAATTTGCACTCTATGAACAGTGGCACGTCAGTTTCACGTTTCAAAAGCTGTGGCTGAACAACATTTCAATAATAAAGCACTTCAGCATTTCCTGCTGATCCCACACATTTACTTTTGCAGAACAGAACAGTTCATTGTGCTCATGTGATTGTACCGATAGGTCCCTGCTTAGTTGAATTGACAAACCCAGATATTATTTAGGCTTATCAGAGAATTCTTGGCAAGCCTCTACTACAAACTGGGCACAATGGAATTTAATCTTCAGTCTCACTAAATGTCCACATCCGGACAACAACTGCTTGTGGCCTGTGACTATATCAAACAGTTCAGGATTCTTCTGTTTCAGTGCAGGGTGAGTGATAAAGTCTTGAACACTAGTTGTCAGGAGGGCAAAACAAAATGGTAAATTAGGCCTACATTCAAAATGACAACCATATTCCTTTGAGAGCTTAGACTACTAATTGAGCATGCATGAATTATAGGACAAAAACAAACAGCGTTATATTCAACACATCAGTCAGATATGATGACTTCATGACATGGCTAATATACAGGCAAATAGATAAATAAAAAGGACTAAATTTCAAAAACAAGGCTTGCCCAAATTCCGCTCCTACTGCCATAGCTGTCTCAACTGTAACGTAAGAGCCAGACAGTGAAATATGCGCATGACTTCTTCTGGTATTTATTACAGGGTGGTGTGAATGAATGTGATTTTTGACATAGTATTAATAGGAATAGGATCATAGAATACCCTCTGCATTTGTCAGGTTCCCCATCAATGTTAAAAGTTTAGATTTTATTTTTCAAAACCAGACTAATCACTCTAAACCAAAAAAATCTAAACAAATAGGCACATAGCTGTGACAGAAACCATGACTCAAGTTGGTCTTATGCTATTGAAAATAAGACAGCAACAACTGGGTGTGAAACCACTATTAGAATTCTTAGGTGATGAGTCGCATGGCAGCAGTTACACAACACTGTGCAGCATGGCAGCAAGCAGAGAGACACGCAGAAGGCCTACAGGCAGGAGGGGGGGAGGACTTTTTCTCTTTTTCTCAATTTAATGTACATGAAGACAGGTGAGCTCATTTCTTTTATTTAAGCAGTTACATTGAGCATCATTTGACAGTGTGAAGGTAGACTCACATTCAGTTATAATGAAAAAGGAATGTGTGAAATAGAAGTGGCATGACTCGAACTGAACAATTTACTTTTATATAACAGCAGTCAGTGACTTCCATAAGTACATACTCACAGCGAAATGACACGACTGTCCATTTAGGAGGACAATAAAAAAATAAAATAGGGGGAAAAATAAAAAAGTAACTTACACACATACTGTATAAAAAGATCAGTATGTGTTTGGCAGATTAAATACATTTCTCTCTTTTATTTGGCACAGTCATTTGAAAAAGACTGAAGGAGCTTTTCAACGCACAGCCCCTTCTTTGGTACATCTGCCAATTAGGAGTGACAGGACACAGACTCTGCTACGCTATCATCAATTCAATTCAATTTCAATTCAATTTTATTTCTGGTATCAAATCATAACATAGGTTATCTCGAGACACTTTACAGATAGAGTAGGTCTAGACCACACTCTATAAACTGACTGCACTCGTGATTCTGTTACAGTGGAACGGTAAGCTGTTAATACAAAGGTGTAACTAAATCACTTCTTTTAAAATCCAAACAATAGAATTAAAAAATTAAATATAAAAGAACCCAACCAGTCATCAGTCAGTTCATTATTCTTACATTACTACGGTAATCAAAGTCAGACAGAGTCTAAATTGTAGTTATTAGGATGTAAAAAACAGACAAAAAAGGTGAAATTATTGGAGACAACCAGTATAAACAGTGGAGGCAAATTGGGTTGTGAGAGGCAAAACATGAGAAACGATGAAAAACAAGGTGAAAAGATCTCTGGGTTCTTTCCAGCAGCACCATAACTGACTGACTTCAGCTGAACAGCATCTGACAGAGGAGAGGGTAACCTGTCTTACCAAACGCTGACTGATGTTTTATGTTACCGGTTTGTCACACACATGTTAAACTGACGGAATAAAAGGTGGAATTTTATTTATATACCTTTTACAATCACTATAAAACCCCATACCTTGCAGATGAGTTTTTCAATCTGTTTTTTGTAAATTGAACGGTGGTGTTAATTATTAGTACATGGTTCATTGATCAATTACTAGAATTTAAAAAATCAGGAATATACAAGCTGACGGTGATAAGAGAGAAATAGTTTTATTAATTTAGTTTTTTCAGCAGCTGTCCATTTCCATACAGTTAAGATAAATGTGCTGAACGTTCAGTGGGCAACCACAATCGGACCACGTGCTGTGGACACAATATGTGTAGTTTCCCATATGTCAGATAGGATAGAGTGAGCTCACCCAGATTGCAGTAAGCCCCTGTCCTGCAGCTCATATTTCTAACCAGCTGATTGTGGCGGCTTCTTTTTCTATTCCTTGTTGCAATATCTCTGACAAAACTCACCTGCCAAATATGAAATCAACACTGAGTTACAACTCACCCCTAACCACTAAGATATGCTTCAGTTCTTAAACAAAATAAATAGTAGCCTAAGACTTAAGTATATCGTCAAGAGAATGGGGAAGCCTATTTTAGTTTACACTTGATAAAAGTCATTTGTGGGCTACAGCCCTTTTTTCATTGATAAATATTTGGGTTAGGCTCAGTTTTAGGTGCCCTTTATGTTTAGTCTAGTCTCGCTTTGCCAGACCAGGCCAGGGTCTGGCTAGTCCACGTCCACACAGCATTTCGGGATGGGAGAAAAATGTGCTCCGGTTTACTGGCATTTCTTTAAACCAATTATAATCGTCTTGGGCGACGCTAAGCGCAAGACAGAGCCAAGGTGCTCCGTTTCCTGGCAGAAATTCCACTTTTACAATTTCCTATGCATCGGATTTCAATTGTTGTTATTGATACATATCATCTGATTACAAAGCAAGAAATCCTCATTCATTTATTATCTACAGTAGCAAGCAATGCCAGCTATGGGTTGCACATCACGTTCACATCCAGACTGGTATTTTCTTTCTAAGCCTGTGACATGACAGCTCGACCAACGCAGATTTTTTGAGGCAGACACTGATATCTACCTATTTGGGAGTTTATAAGCTGTGATATATTGGCCGATAGTAATTGTTTTTAATGTGAACACACAATACAAAACCAACAATCTTGATACAGATCTTAGATTTGTTTTATTTCTTTTCTTTAAAATTGTGATAGATGCATACCAATATGACAGTATGACATTTTACAGTGTAAAGATTAAGTTGTCAGGGCTCTCTAATGGCCACATTATTTCTAAATTAACTCAACCCTTCTCTGTGCTGCATTCTTTTGCTACTTATCGGCCAAAATAAAAACCAATACCAATCTGAAATAAGATAATTTAGGCCAGTATCTCCCAGACAGATTTCAAACTAATATTCTGAAACTAAATAACACACATTCACATAGAATGCCTTCATCTGTCAGAGTGGACAACTGCTGACCATGATAACCCAAAAACATCCATACTTTCACTGTCAATGTAAACGTGTTCAGTTCGAACCTACCACTGCAGCAATGCTGGCATCACTACAGAGCACATCATGTAAATTAACTAGTGGGTGCAACGGATCACAAAACTCACGGCATGGATCGGCAACAGCAGTGACCAAGTATTTAGGCACCGGTGCCATATTAGCACCAGATTTCAACATGCGCCGTTCACGTAAACAGAATATTGCGTTGCCTGTATCTTTTAACGGCAACCCTCCATAGAGATTTATCAGCCTACTTTAAGTAACAGTAAAAATGTATTTCACACTATTATTATGGTTAAACTTTGCTACTGATCCGCGGTTCACATGCTTTCCGAACAGAGAGCGTTGATCCACACAGACCAAGGACCAACTATGGTCCGTTACACCACTAAAATTAACAGGCGGATTAGTTCCAACTTGTGGTACAAACATGACATGAGATATAATCAAATTACTGCAATGCTACACTGTCATGTATCGCATGGCAGGACAGAAAGATTTGTACTCTTCAGTCTTGACCTCTTTTTTTTTTAATTGGCCCTTTGTCTTCACACTACTGGGAGCCAATAAAGCTTCAGAAAGGCAGGTCGGATTAGCTATATATTATTTGACATTCCTTACTTACTGGACATCCCCGTTCATTACCTTTAATGTGTGAGTGTGATCATGTTTTTCTGATGCAGTCTGGCACACTTGTATATAAATGAGCTGAAACAGTTTTTTTTTGGACTGATAGACCCACAGTTTGGTCACAGATAAAACAAACAAATAACATATACTGTATATTATACGTGCTGGTTAACTGAAATTCAAAAAACAAATGTTTGTACATGAAAAACTTATTTTGTGTCTACCCACTGTATGAAGTGAAGCAGGCCATGTGTGAAAGCCTATGATGAAAGCAGGCATACACAGGTCAGTGATCTGTGTGCAGATCCAGCTCTTTTTTTTTTTTTTTTTTTAAAGCACAAGTTGCTATGGCATTTTTAGACTAGACTTGTATGTAATATAATATCTGACCTTTGTTCGCAATGTACCACATTACATTGTCAAATTTAAAACATTTATTAACAACATAATGTAACAATAACTAGGGCTGTCAAATCGCGATTAATCGCTGAATTTCTATGGTTAATCGCGATTAATTGCGTATTTTGTCACATGATTAAAATTCTTATTAATTAATAATAATTATTTCAGAACTGTTTTTAAGTACATATTAACAATGGAAAGCAAGTCTTGCCAGTGTATCTTGATTGGGAATCAAATGAATGCAAATGAAGTTACTTTATGTACTTGACTTTAAGATTTGTATTAGTTTATTATTTATTTATTTACTGTAAACAAAAGAAGAAGAAAAAAGGGTACTAAACAATCAGGAACTTGTTTATTGTTAAGGCCAGGGTCAAAATTAAATATTTAATAATAATGTAATAACTATAACAATAACTTATTTCACCAGTAAATTGCTGTTGAACGACAAAAGCAACCACCAGATGGGAAAATTTTACAATTACTGTAAATACACCACGAGGCTACCTATTTTAAGTGAACGCACCGTCTGTGTTGTTTAATTCCAACAACGGCAGCTGCTGCGCTGCAGAGCAGACTGTTACATCCCGGTGTTGGAATCCTCTACAGTGACATACAGTCACATTTTACACTGTTTAACGTCAGCTGTCAGCATTTTAACTGTGTTTAATCCAGCTGCTAGCTAAAGGTAGACTAACGTTACCTGCTGTCAGGTGTAGTGTAAAGTCAGGCACCGAAATTTTCGTTCTTATTTCGGTCTCGTTACTACCGTTTAGGTCGGCACGTTTCGGTACCCAACCCTCCTTACCAGAGTCAATATAGTGTGCAGTAACTTCTATTCTAATTTTCGTTACTCACTGACGTCCAGTGATCACCGGTTGATGAGACAGCGTTTGCACGTTGGTTTCAATAACAGGTCGGCGAGTAGCACTCTCCAAAATAGTTCTTTGCCTGAGCCCACTAGCATCAACCTGAGTCACGGTAACTGTACTACGCTTAGCTCGTAGGTGGTAGCTCAAGCTTGACGTGCTTCTGTGATATTTTAATTTGGCTTTACACAATCTGCCTATGGCTTTCGACTTGTCTAAATGTGGTTATGACACAATAGTTAGCCTGTTTTAACAAAATCGCCTGCTACAGAGCTATAACGTGAGATACAAGGTAATGGAGCCTTTTATACATTGTCGTGTTTCTTTAGAAATAAACAGTGGACAAATAAAGCCTTTAGACGCTTCAGATGCAAAGTTATTCGCTGTCAAAGTGACGTCAAAATGAATGGCAGTCAATGGGATGCTAAAGTGGGGTGAGAGCTAGGTAGCATCAAAATGGCGCCATTGGAGGTACGCATTGTGGAGAGAGGCTTACCCCCTTGTATTAGGCAATGGTTATGGTTGAAGACGACAGTCGCAGCGCTGCCTTGAAGGCTTAGTTGGGGGCTTAAAACACCATCGAGCCAGCACAGCAGGTGAGCAGACCGATAGGCTCGGCAGTCCGCTAACTTGTTAACTCTCTCTAGTATAACCAATAAAAGCTGCTCTGTTTAGGCTACAAAACGTGCATGCAGGCTAAAATTCAACCGTGCGGTTTTGTTGTAAGCAGAAGGAATATCTGCTAGCTACTAGGCTAATGTGCAGTGGTATACACACAGAATACAGTACACGCAAATAGCAGAGCTTGCAAACTGTGGCTATTTTTGTCGACAATGCAAACGTCAACCTAACTCACTGGAAATCCAAAAAACTTCCACACACTTCAGTGAAAAAGGAGGGGGCTCAAGTTCTGTCGATGGGTCTCTCCAGCAGTTGCAGTTGCCATGCTATCTTTTGACTGGCTCTAGCTAAGTTACAGGAGGTTGACTGACTCGCAGCACTTCAACACTTGTGTTTTTTTTCCACTTGAAAAGCCGACCGGACGTGACATGGGGGCGTGGCAGTATCAACAATTCCATTTTTTTATTTGTTATTCAAGATTGTGACTTAATTTCAGTGACACCCTTAGTGGTGACCTTGTACAGCGGAGCATGACAATCTGAGACCGCTGCTTTTCACAGAACCAGCAGAGAATTAAAAAGGCACCGATTCCTAACACAGGCGGAGAAAGACAGTCAGTAGGAAAAAAGCACTACAGTGCTCAGACCAAACACTACAAGCCAGGCCCTCAGGTACGCATTTATAAAAGTGACTTGAAACAGGAAAGCTTGTTATAACAAAACCTAAGACTGAAGTAACCACATTGGCTTCTGTAAAGGAATGAATAATAATAAAAAAAAGCACAAAACCTGCACTAACCCAATACCCTGTAGTCCTCGGGTCAAGCTGCCCATATGACTCATGCCAATCACATGACAATTTGACACCAACTACACAAGTGAGCACAGCCGAGGCAAAAATACATTTTGCATGGAGTGCGAATATGTAACGAAGAGGATGTTCTCATCTTACTTGTTTCATTTAGGCAAGAGTGTTGAGAAGTGTTTGAACAGAAGCCCTACAGTAGTTTAAAATACAAAGCAAATATTGATCCAACAAGTTAGTCAGGCCATGTCCAACAGCTCAGCGTCAGAAGATTAAAAGGCTGCGATATTATGCAGAAGAAAAAAACTACAGACAGGAGGTGGCCTGTGTTTCATAGATGGTGGACTGCAATAGCTGCAAGCTGTATGTTTAAAAAGGAATTGTAGAGGTGCAAATAGAACTTGAGAGAGAGGATCCACCTTTTGACATCAAAAAACTGGTTCTGAATGTTTGAACAGTTATTAAATTAACCGGCTTTAGAGTTTACAATACATCTGTGGTCCACAATATGACTTGAGAAGCCAAATCGTTAAAAAAAAAAAATAAAAAAATTGTTGATCCTGATCTAAATTGGGAAAGCTGGTGCCAGTTGGTGCCTTGCACCCTCAAATCTTGCAGCGCTGAGTGCAGACAGAAAGAAGTTTGTGTGGCTTCTACATTTCACAATCACCACATTCCATCTGCATGCATTCATCTATACCTGTCTGTGCCTGTCGCCTTACAGTTTCTCTCTGCTTTAACAACAACTGCATATATTATCCTCTTGTTGGCTTTCCATTTTGCGGAAATGTAAACATGCTGGCCAGGTCATTTCCCCATCTAAAACCAGTAAACATGTTCACGGCAACCATTTAGTGCTACGCCTCTGGTCTACCGACTCACCCGTGTTGTGTTGGGCTGGTTGCTGGGCCACTGTCTCACTGCTAGCACTGTGTCCCATGCTACGGCTCCTGTCCCCGCTGGCCTGCCGGGCCCTGCCTCACCCGAGGCCCACGGCAGGAGAGCAAAAGCTAAAGCCACCTCGCTCTTCTCCAATGAGACATAGAGCTCCAGTAACTCAAGACTGTCTTGACTGCTCACTTGCGCTGTTTGGTTTCTCTTGTCTCACGCTCCCCCCTCCCTTCAGCCTGTGTGATTTGGTCTCTCCCTCCCTTCCTCCCTCATCTTAAAACACAAAACAGACTCACTCCCTATGTTCCTATGTCCCTCCCTTCTTGGAGCTCTGACTTCATAAATAAGGTACATGAATAAGGTGATCCAGCAGATGCCGTTCATTCCTCACAGCACATTTTTCAGGGGCAAAGTTCACAGCGGGCGAGCTTTGAGGTTTGGCCAGTCCTGCCATCAAGCCTTGAGGGATTTGCGATGCAGTGGGCCCCACGCTAGCACCAGTTCACAGACTGACAAAACACTACTCCCCGAAGGACGAGGGGCGGGCTCTGCAGGGTGAGGTAACTCGAGAAGTGGAAGGTGAGCCGGGCTAAGGTGGAGCTCAAAGCCGGAGGAGAGGAAGTGACACGGCGGCGGTGTCCAATGACTCTCCAGGGTTTGTCCTTTAAACCATGAAACGCATGTGCGAACTGCTATCACTTTTGTTAGAAAGTAGCAACTCTCGTTTTACAGCCATACTTCAATTTCTTTGACTATATGGGTACGGATGTCTATTACAACTTAATTGCCATTGGTTTTAGCTACTTCCAGAAAATTTGAATTGTGTCTCTTAAAATGCAGACAAATTCAGAAAATCTTTACAGGAAACTTCTGCCCTTTACTTTTACATACTGTATCTCTCTCAAGCTTTTTGTTATACTGACAAAGTGTCAAGCACATAACACCTGAGCAGACACAAGGCCAAAACTTGTCTAGAGACCTTAATCTCACATACAGTACATCCCCCGTGCACAGAAACAGGGCAGCCAGACAGTCTGTGTCTGAGCATTTCTATCAGAGCACTGTGTGATTAGCTTATATGTAATCAGTGTGTGGGAGTTAGATGAGGTCCTTCTTGTTATATTAGAGATAGTAATGGGAAGTAGGAAAATCCTACTGCTAATCAGACAGAACTTGGTTTATAGAAACTGATTCAAGTCTTTTCAAGAGGAATAGACAGCGCAATGTAATAACCCGTTTATGGCATTTATTCTCCACTGATTGGGAGGGGGGGGAACGACGACAGGAAGATAGCATTAGTATCTTTCCATAAAGTGTAGTTTTGACTAAATGTAATACACCGTTACTGCATTAGGATGTAATCGAAACAAAACGTTTTATTTAAAAAAAAACGGCCCAAATAGGAAGAGGTTTGGTAAGCAATGATAGAGTGAGCTATACAGGACTGCCTTCGTAATATGCTCCATCACTGTTGCTCCCTCTGCAGCCCAATTAAAGCTACAGCATGAGAGCACAACTCTTGACACAGGAATGCGTGGAAGGCAAGACCACAAACCAGCCTTTTGGTAAACAGACGGTAATTAGGACAATAATCCAGGAAATCACTGGTAAATAGAGAGGGATCCCAACCTAGGACATCTTCACATTTTTTGACCCGTCATGGCACCAAAATCCTTTTCACTCGTTCCAAACAGCAGCAGCAGATGGAGACAAACACTTCTTTTTTTTTCAGGCTTGTAAACAATCCACTCTTAACATGAGAACATTAAGCCCAGCTCAACAAAAACATGACTCACAAAAACACTGTCATACGTAACGCAGGCCAACACGCTAGATGGATCTTCCCTTTCGGATCAAAATACAAACACATGTAAAGCCTTCTAGCTGCCCCTACAGCCATGTCTTTTTGTCCAAAACACATTACTTAAAAAAATGAAATCGACCAAGGAGGAAGTCCAATTTATTTTTACTGCTTGGCCACAAGGCCAGGCAGAGATGAGTAGATGATACTTCCCTCAATCTGTCCCTGTCACAGCTCAGTTGCCTTTAAAATGATAGTGGAGCCATGCCCTGTCCTGTATTGGCATTTCAATGAACAAAAACAATAAATGATAATTAGCATTCAATACAGTCTCAACCATGTTATAACTCGTATTTCAACAAAGGCTATATTGTCGGTCCAAAAAAGAACACTATTAGTTTGAAAGAACTGAAATATAAATCTTCAACATTTAACATCCAACAACAGACACAAAGCAGGCTTACTGTACTCACAAATATATTCAGATTGAACAGCCATCCCAGGTATTTTCCCACAGAAAAAACACTACAACAGTTGAGCCTAGGAACAGAGATCCTCCCTGGGCTACGTGGTATGTCGAGGTCTGTCAATGATCAAGGACGGTGGTGAAATAGACACAAGGCCACGAGTGACAGTGACAGAAACCGGCAGCTCTGCTAACCTACAGGTGTGTCCTCTGGGTGAGGGCCAATCAGATAGCTGCAGTGTCAACAGCACAATGCGTCACAGGGCCAGCCCCTTATTCGACAGCTTCATAACCCAACACTTTGTTTGATGACTCACCACTTTCTGCCATCACGATACTATGGTTAAGATAAGACCAGTCTCGAGCCGATATTTGTTATACCTTTTATGCAAAGGCATAAATTTTGATTTTTTATATTTTGATGATTTGTTTAATCTGCTGACATATTTATCCAGCATAAAACTATTATATATATATATATATATATATATATATATATATATATATATAAAAAATAAAATGAGGTTTTCTTACCAGGATTTTCCATCACAGTGTCCAAACCTCAGCAGTTAGCAGCTGCTGAAACAAATGAACAAATGGGAGCATTATGAAATTTATAAGAATAATTTACACAACACAATACATTACTTCAATATAACATGTGGGTGACTATAATTTAGGGCTGTCAATCAACTTAAATATTTAATCGCAATTTAACCGCATGATTGCTTAGGCCGGTTACACACTGCACGCGTCGCGCGAGCGTGTCAGCCGCGTGGCGTGTCCGTTTATATTTCGGCTCCCATGTTAACAGGTTAGAGCTTACACACTGCCGGCGTGAGACGCGCGTCTCAGGCGCGGCTCGAGACGTGCCTGAGACGCGTGCCTGCTAGAAATAGAACCGACGCCTATTTTTCACGCGAGACGCGAGCGTGTTGGAAGCGTTTCCAGGCAAAATAGAATAGGAAAATATGTTTATATGTCATTTAGACATGAATGCATATTAATAAAAGACATCTTGATGTTTGAAAGTCTAGGTTTTGACTTCAATGTAGATATAAATGTAATACAAAATTTCAGAGAAAATATTTTCAAATGTTGCACTGGTCATACAGAACAAAATATTCTGTAACATATTTTGCAGTCAATACTGCCGATGTTGTCTTGCTTTAATCAAATCAGTAGGCTATAAAGGGTAGTAGGATAGGCTACGATAACAACGTGAGTGACGGTCCAACATCAGATAGGCTGTATAGGCTCTTTACAGCTAAACAGACAGCCCACTTACCCATTTTTCAGAGTTTGAATCTGTCGGCATTATGTCCCGAGATCAGCCCTCCCTGTACCTAGCAGCAGGAGCAGCGCCGCGTCTGGTGTGTAGGACACAGAAAAATCCACACAGCTGACACGCAGCTGAGAAGCAACAGAAACGCCACGCTCACGAGACGCGTGCAGTGTGTAACCGGCCTTACTTTGTACTTAATCATTATGTATGCACACTTAAATCGTTAAACATTTTTTATCTTTTCAAAATGTACCTTAAAGAGATATTTGTCAAGTATTTGATTAGTCTTAACATGAGAGTGGACAAATATGCTTGCTTGTCTATTTTTTAATTGGAAATCAATTTACACCAAAACAATGACAAATATTGTCCAGAAACCCTCTTAGTGGCGTTTTTTTTTCTTTTTTTAACCTTGAAAATCAGTTGAAGTCAGACATATTTAAATCCCTCTGGTCAAGTCTGGTGAAATAATTCCCTTTACAGTGTATGCACCTGCCTCGTCACCTGTAGTCACCACCCTGTCTTACTCAATGTCCCGCCCACAGCACTTTTACTCAAGTGTTTCCCACAGGTTGAGAATTTTCTCGAGGTGGTGGGTGGCGCGTGATGCAATGGCGCGGCATGTGATGGCTGGGTTCAGTATTAAACTAGTCAAACAAAAGGTTTACAGACTATTTATTGAAAACAATGACCAAATAACATTAACAGATAATTTAGAAAAAAATTACTATTGACATATTAAAACACACCAGACTAGAAGATGATAAAGATGATGTGTAGCCTTCATATACTTTGACTATGAGTGAGTGGCTTTACTATTTTGTCTTTCGGTCTTTGTAAGTTAGCCCACCCAGGCACATTCCAATCAATCAATCACGTTGTTATGGTATATGGGTCGATTATATGATGAATCGCAATTCTATCTTGAAAAACTATGGCTTGGTGCAGAAAACTAAATAAGAAATTAATGATAGAATTTTATTCTTATTGACAGCCAGTATTTGAGTGCCTAAACTCATTCAGTAAGAAATATGGCCAATGAGCAACCACTGGATGCTTAAATTCTTTCAAAAATAAATATATTCTGCATTTACACGTCTTTTAACTAATGGTACCACACAAAACAATTCTGAGAAACTCAAACTGCTATTGCAAAGTACCCTTCTGCTATCTACACACCCCTAACGGCTGAGCGGAGACACAGGAGAGTGCAAAGAATCACAAATCGAGAAGAGGAAACATTCAGAGACACTAGTTAGCTCGGAGAAGATCTAAGTGGAATAACGAAGCTGAAGAGATGTAGCTACACTACGGCACTTTTCCTGTCTAACAGCAGTGGTTTAGAACAAACGTTGTGCTAGTGGGCCTGGCTAAAGTTGGAGCTAACGGACTAGCGAAAGTTGGAGCTAACGGACTAGCTAAAGTTGGAGCTAACTTGCTAATTCAGAGGACGCTGATTTTGGACCAGAGAGGACGACAGCACGTTTCCCTGCTGAAGAGGACTTTGCCGTAGCTGGTGACTGGTTTTCGTGTTTGAGTTTCTTGGACTAACAACTAACTGTAAGTTGGATTTATGTACTGAAGATAACGTCCTGCTGCACGTCCACCTGAGCTACCATCAGGCCCGCAACTTTTTTTTTTTTTTCTTCCTCTGGGCGTGTGTGGGTAGTCAGGTGTGTGTTCACACAGTGGTTTAATACGGTTTGTGTAAGTTTTACATTGAAACTGCTGTAAGGAGGAATCATTTTGTGTAGCTGGAGTGTTTTAAATGGAAACTGATATATAAACGGGTTAAAAGACAGTTGTGTGTAATATCATTTGAAGAAATATTGCAGCTAGCATATTTGAAAGGTGTGATTTGTGTTATGTTTTTTTTGTTATTCAATCTAACGGCTAAATATGATTTGTAAATTTAAGTTATTGTTCAGTAAACAATACCTTTTTTGTTAAAGAGTTGTCTGGGGTCAGTTATTCCAATACAGCACAATTTTTTGCGATTTGCTGGTTAAAAGTAGGGTGGTATATGACTTATCCAAAATAGGTAAACCTTCGTGGTAGCTACTTTAAAGAAATGAACCCAAACACTTCATCATTCCAGTCTAAAGTTACGTATTGCAGCTTGGGCATTGCACTTGACAATGCAAGTTTGTCAAGTCAAATATGCTATATGGCATCGTGATATCGAATCGAAGACCTGACAATCGTAATCGAAAGATCAGTGAAGATTCACACCTCTAGTAGAGAGACCTGCACATTTAGTACAACAACCTGTTTAACATTACATCTGCCCAATACAGGGCACACACACAATTTTGAACGTCGTGTAGCTTTAAGACAGAGCAGCTGGGCAGCAGGAATGATCATGGTGTCAAGATCAGGACCACACGCACATATAAGCAACTGGCATTGACAAACAGAGTAAATTAGGGTTGTCTCTCCCAGTGAGCTTCACAGTTACTTTTCAAATTGTCAAATTGCCCTGCTTGTAATTGGTCAAAACCAGTAGGTGTGGCTACATCATGACGCTAACAGGGAAGGGTCCAAACAGCAGTATCAGACTGCACTTTGGAATGTCAAACGATCCTAGAGAAAAAACTGGTAAAACCAAACCTGTGTGACTGAATAGGCTGCACAATGTGTACACTGCAGCATAAAAGGGAGAGTGTAGCCTGGCATGCAAGTATTTGACCTACTTATCAGCTGGACTAGGCCAAGGTTTTATGGATTTATATAGCACAGTTTCTCTGTGAATTCAGCTTTAAAATGTAGTCGAGATAAAAGTAAAGTACAATAAACCAATATTAGTTACATTTAGCTACAAAATGTAGGACTGTAGTCAACCAAAAGAAAAATTTTGGTCGACTGAAATTCCACCTATTCTTCAACCAATCCGTTGGTCGATGGGAAAAAAGAAATTCGACCAGAGTGCACCCTATCTGGTAGCACAGCGTGATGTCCTGAGGGCAGCGTATTTGTTTTTAATGCTCTGCAATGGGAGCGCCACAGGAGCGTGACAGGACGCAGAGCGTCTATTCTGCGCTGAGCGCTGCACATTTGAAGTTTTTTTTTCTAGTCTCGGCGAGTTGAAAAAAAGTTTAGTCACTGTTCACAGTCACTCAGCCGTCCAATCACAGAGGAGGAGGACAAATAGGCTTTATACTTCCGCAGATATTGGGACCATTAAGCGTGTACTTAAATTGACTGGCGCTTTGCACACAATACTACAGTACTTTCTTGTGTGACGTAATTCCCAAGAGGCTGCCTTGTAGGGGTGGGGGGAAAAAAATCAATACAGTATAGTATCGCGATATTTTTCGTGGCAATACTGTATCGATACACAGACGATCTTTTATGGTGGGAATCACCAGAGGCCTCACGATACGATATCATCACGATACTATCGATCTTTCATGATATATGTGTTGGTCAGTCGGTCTGCTTGACAATCCCATTTTGCAGCAATACAACTGAAGTGAGATGAACAAACAGGGAAATTTATCTTTTTTGATAAAACAGATGTTGACAACATTTTCCTTTGGGGACATTTGAAGTTGGAAAAAAAGTAATAATTGCAATATATCGCAGAATATTGCAATATGTTTAAAATCGCAATAATATCGTATCGTGACATAAGTATCGTGATGATATCGTATCGTGAGGCCTCTGGTGATTCCCACCCCTACTGCCTTGTGGGCGGCTCTGCGACACGCACATACACAGGGACCAGAGCAGACAGCAGAGCAGCATTGCACATGAAATGCCGAAGTGTTTCCTGCTAAAGATTTCCCACCGTGGTCAGAAAACACAGAGGAGACACTTTGTTTCTCTCACTATGAATCTGGAGTCGCTACTCGCTCGCCGTCACTCTCACCTCTCCCTCACTCTATCACCCACTCCCCACACAAGTATAAACATCAGGCCACTTACGTAGGCTACGGCGAAAGCTCTGCGTGGAGACTGCGCACAACTATAAAACAAGACTAGTGCAGCTTCACTGTTGAACAACAAAAAAAATGTCCCATGTACCGTCCCAGTCAGGACCGGACAAGTGGGAGGCGGAGTGCACCATGTGCAAAGCTGGCACATATGTTTCAGTGTCTTTATTATTCATCGTATTACATTGAAAAGGTATTATGAGATATTTTGTTGAAGCTGGATTTTCTAACACATATCACATCCAACATATTTATTTATTTTAAAAGAGAGCTATTATTTTGTTACAGGTTGTTACAGATTTTATTTTATAACAGAAGTTATTTATGCATCATTGAGGCATAATAAAGCATGTTTCTTAACCTCCGAGAAGCCTGTCTGGGTTTGTGTCTCGAGGCCGGGCCGAGTGTCCTCTTTTTTGGAAATCAAAATATGGTCACCCTAGCCCAACCTATCGGCGTGCCGTCCAAAAGACGTCAGGCCTAAGAAAATGTCTTGTTAGACCAACTTACTTCTACTGAAGATCATTGGTCGTCGATAAACTCTTCTCCAGAAACGCTGTCCTTGCTGATTGGCTACGATTTCTGGTTCCAACCGGGAAAACTAGGCAGCAAAATGATGACGGCACCTGTAAAATAGAATAAAGAAGAATAAAAAGACAGGAACATAAAACAGGAGGACACAAAAGTCAAACACAACTTCAGCCTGAAAACATGCTTGAGTTTATTAGCTCAGATCCCTGTCAGGAGACGGTCATTGCCATGGACAAAACTAGTTCAATACCTCAAATGCAAACTAAAGCAACTCTGTCTTGAACTTCAAATCAGCTAGTTTCAGCTGCATTCTAACGGCAGACAACCCTCTGCCTGGTCAGCTCTGGTTCAGTCCAACAGGTTTGACAAGTCTTTGGCTACAGTATAATGTACACAGCACATGCTCAACAGCTGCAGGCGGGACTACATGTCTGTACTGTACACCACTTCAAATGATCCATTTTAACGTCCACTACTCTAGTATGTAGCCTATGTCACTGCTTCATATCACCCTGAGGTTGTCCTCGATGTTTCCACAGGAATACAGTTATCTTACTTTTTAACTTGTAAATAATGTAATTGCTCACAGCAGGAAATGTTTTTATTAAAATGTGGTAAAATCCATAAAGTGACTTAGATCAGGAAATTGAGCTCCTGGTACAGTAAAAACTGTACTCGGGGGTAAAAAACTGGTTTTGACTGGGAATTAGAAAATGTGGTGCAATAAATAGGCCGATTACTGTCAACAGGGCCTGTGTACAAGAAAAACTGATAAAACTACAGGTTACTGAACACAAATACTGTTTTTTGTATTGTTGTGTCTAGATATCTATGGCATAATTAAATGTCTGAGCTAATTAACAATGATAGACCTATTTGCTTTCGTTTATTTGCTTACCATTGAAAAAAAGCCTTAACAAATGTATTATTCATTGCGCCAACCGCCTATAAAGAGAGAGAGAAGTTGATACGCACTTGAAGTCACAAATAATTCACTAGATAAAGTTCAGCACCGCTGCAACCCAATTCTGTTCTCAGATATCTTGCCAGTGCACTGGGCCCAGGCGAGCTGGTGCAGGCTGGCAGCAGGGCCAACACAGAGGGGAGTTAATGTGTGCCGTTTTGTGAGCATAAGTAAACTAGAGCAGCTGAGCTAGGAGACTCATACCCGCATTCTAATGCTGAAGCCCTCAGGACACCACGTGGACATGTACAAACACACCAACAGTTGAGGAGTAAATAGCCCGGCCCACGAGATTCCTTACGTTTAGTATTAAGTCACTGCTTCCATGTTGTCTTTGTCAATGAAGCCCACCTGAAATACCTGGGTATTAGGGCTGGGCGAAATTAGGTGTGTGTGTGTGTGTGTGTGGGGGGGGGAATCAATACAGCATAGTATCGCAATATTTTCCGTGGCAATGCTGTATCAATACACAGATGCAAAGTATCTATCTATAATTATATATGTGTTGGTCAGTTTGTCTGCTTGACAATCCCATTTTGCAGCAATAACATTTAAGAGAGATAAACAAAGAATTTATCTTTTTAGATAAAACAGATGTTGACAAATGTTCCTTTTGGGGACATCATTTCAAGATGGGAAGTTTGGAAAAAAGGTAATAAATTGCAATATATCGCAGAATATTGCAATATGTTTAAAATCGCAATAATATACTATCGTGACATAAGTATTGTGATGATATCGTATCGTGAGGCCTCTGGTGATTCCCTCCCCTAGGCGATATGGAGAAAATCACATATCACGATTTTCTTGACCAAATACATCCCTATAGATATTGCGATGATATTGTAGGGTTGACAATTGGCCCTTTCACAAAATATTTCTTACAATGAGATTTTAGATAAATAATCATCAATAATGTGGTATTTGTTGTTTTTTTTTTCAAGCTATATATTTTTTTAACATCACAATTTTTGTGCATGCATGTTAACATATTCTGTATGTATGTATGTATGTATATATATATATATACTGTGTATATATATATATATATATATATATACACAGTATATATATATATATATATATATATATATATATATATATATATATATATATATATATATATATATATATATATATATATATATATTGAATATGTTAACATGCACAAAAATTGTGTGATGTTAAAAAATCTGCAATTCTGCCAATGATAATCCCCTCAAAATGTTTCACAACAGAATTTCTGAGAAAATTGAGTTAGTATGTGCTTGTTATCAATTTAGACAACGTAATTGTATATCATGATATCGCGTTATACGATTTCATCACAATATGATTCCATTAAGAAGTAGGGCTGGGCAATATATCAATATTATATCGATACTGTGATAAGAGACTAGATATCATCTTACATTTTGAAGAATTGTAATATCGTTACATGGTAAGTTTAGTCTTTTCCTGGTTTCAAAGGCTACATTACAGTAAAGTGATTAGTCAGTTCTGAACTTCACAGACTGTTGTAACTGTTCTATTATTTGCCTTTAACCACTTAGTCATTATATCTACATTACTAATGATTATTTATCTAAAATCTAAATGTGAAAGCACCAATTGTCAACCTTACAATATCGTCGTAATATCAACATTGAGGTATTTGGTCAAAAATGTTGTGATATCTGATTTTCTCCATATCGCCCAGCCCTAATTGAAAGACAATAAATTATCATATTGAATCATCGACCAGCCCTACTTGGTATTAATCAACACTGAGTACACTTTACAGAAGAATGGGCAAAAGGACTGAGAGGTTTTCTGGTTTGGTAACAGGATCTGACAGCAGTATTTCAGTATTTTCACATGAGTGCCAGTGAACACCTTTTGTTTTTTTAAGGTGAGCCCTTAGACCTTTCTCTTCCGTAATAATATTAGCAATCCAAACTGTAAGCAAACCTTGTTAATGTAGATTTGACTCAGCTCTAATGGAACCAAAGTGCTGTTTTATAACAGATTGTGTTGCCTTAGCAAACCAATAATAACCGGCGAGATTGCTAAATGATGAATGATACACTTTAAGAACTGTCAGAGATATTTCATACTCTAGATGACATGCTAAATAGGTACTGTATGATTCCTTTAAGAAGTCAATGTTTCAAATCAGCTGTGCTCTGTCTGCACTGGTAGTTCATACATTTTACACAATCCTGTTTGTTCTCGGTTAGCTCCCAGTTAGCTCATTAAGAACTCCCAGTTCATCTGATAAAAGAACGGAGCCCTGCAGAGCTGAAGGGGAGTACAATCAGCCATTGGGCCAAGTTCATTCTGCAGACTTGGCAATCACTGAATAAAGAACCAAGTTGGAGTTTGTTTGGGAGAGAGCTGCTTGGATCTCAATGAGCCACTGTCACCAGCAGGCTGATAATGACACACAAATCTGATTACATAAGTCCCACACGGACCCACAGTACTCAAATGCTCACACAACTCCATCTGAATACAGTACATCTACTTTCTGTTGACTACTATGATACCAACCATAGTAGCTTATTTTACCAAATTCAGCAACTTTTACAGTTTGTTTTCAATCTGAGAATTGCCTAAATGTCAGGGCATAGCTCTTCCGGGGCTGCCAAAATGCTGTTAGTTAGTGTTTTAGCAATATGTTTAATTTGTATCTAGATTTTTTCTTGATGTGCAGTAGTAAAAGAGAAAATAGCACACATGACGAAAAATTCCCATACAAAAGTGTTAAGAACCCATTCCTGGATATACACCAAAAACTTTTTCCCATGCAAAAGGCCTACCTTTCAAACACATTTAAGTCAAAAATGTGAACACGTTTTCGCGACATACTTCTCACTATCAGAAAATTGGATTGAAAGGATTACCTCTTTGGCTAAAGTACAGATTATCTCCAGCGTACAACAGTTGGATAGCTGCCACCGTAGGTGTTATTGTGAACAAGATTAAAGTTACGAGCCATGGTAGGTGTCCATTTCCCACCATCCGAAGCCTTTGAAAATCAGTGCCAATCTCCTGCAACATATCACCAACAGTATCTCAAACTCATTCTAAAATGCCACTCACCTTTGTATTAACTAGATTAAGATCAAATTTACCAACACCTCCTCGGCTGGATAAGCGAAGTGTAATCCCTGTCAGATGCAACAATCCACTATCTGTGTAGAAAGCACAATAACATGACTGACCTAATTACAATGCTGCCTATCTAGAACAGATACAATAAACTGCAGCTCCCTTTGTCTTTACTTTTTAAGAGTCTGTGATGTCCTATAGGGCGTATTACCGCATTCAGTCGGTACTAAAAACACTGGGTGCTTGTTGGAACAAGTAGAATGGCATGTCAATGGAATGCAGTGGAATGCTTCACAGTGAGGCAAGTTGTTGAGAGTTTACACCTGAAGCCTCACTCCACTCCAATCTTTACAATGTAATATAATGCTGCAGCCGCAATGTACAAGTCTAAGGGGTTAGTGACACATCAAATGCAAATGTACTAAGTTAGAAGAATACAATTTCAAATTAAAAATAAATATAGGTTTAAACATTCACAAAGTGGTTACGTGTCTTGAAAACAACAAACAGCCAACTCACTCCCACGATAAGTTATAATGGTATGGATAAGTAAGGTATTTTACACAGTATATCGCCCTAAAAAACGTTAACCAATGTTGACCAACAAGCTAACATCAGACAGGTACAGGTAACGTTAGCGGATAACAGATGCTAACTGGGGAAAGTTAAAACAGACTGTAACACAGTCTGAAAACTGTCATTTTCGGTCACCCTGTGTATTTTTCCTTTCTAAATTGTCCAACCAAAACGAGGTTTTGGAGCTAAAGAAAGAAACGCATTACAAGAGCACTGACATAATGCTAATCATTGGCTGCTGCTAGCTAAAGTTAAGTTACGAGTCAGCAACAGGTAGCTCCCGTCCCTTTGCTTTAGCATTAGCTTTGTCAGCTAACGTAAATTAGCTCATACTTGTTCCAGCTCAAAAAGACCCATGTATCATGATGCTCAGAGCAACTCACCTTTTCTTGTAACCGGCTAATTCGTGTTGAGGTGTATCAAAAAGGCAGTAGACGTGGTTTTCCTGTATCTCGTTATATCTCGACCCTGATGAGCTACTTTTGACACTTGTCGTTGCTGTCCATAACAGGTAGAAAGCAAGGCGGAACTAGCTTCACCAACTACATTTTGACCCAAATGAAGTCACAAAAAGTAACTTTCTGGAGCGGGCGGAGCAAGCAAACATACAAGCATCGCCTGAATTTTACACAAAATGCTAAGAGAACCGTGAAATGCTGTATTGAAATGTTTGTTAACACTTTGCTGTCAAAAGGTGCTTCACGTTAAATCGGTAAGGAAGGATTAAATACGGTTGCGCATGCGCACTTCTTAGCAGGGTGGCTGCTGCTCGCCCCATAGAGGGCAGGAATCACGTGACGGACTGAGCTCTCTGAATGTGTAGCAAATGACATTTCTTTGTGATGGTTTGGTAAAGAATGTGACCATAGCAAGAAATAATAATACATATTATATATGAAGGTATGGTTTAGGATTGGCCACTAAAACACTTTGGTGAGAGGAAGGGAAAGACTGTTTCCAGTCAGGTGGTTCCATAAACTTTGTCCCCTTTCACCTGATTTTGTCACTATTTGTTATAACAACTTTTACAAAGATGTTTTGAGGAAAATGTGTTGCCTTGAATAGAGGTTAAAAACAATGAATTGTTTTAATAAAGTTAATTTGCTGTATTCAATCGAATAAAGATCAAATTATGACAAATGATAGCCTATAATATACAAGATATAGCCGATATATTCATTTTTTTCGAACTTATTTTTCCCTTTTAGCACAGTCATGAGTATGCCACACGCATTTCAAGAACATAATGCTTGTATGTGACAAATAAAACCCTTGAATCCTTGCACATGAATATTCAGAAAGAATGTCACTTTTATTAACATTATATATAATTCTCTTTCAGAGTACGCACACTGCCATGCACAACTGACAGACTGAGAAAGTCATTCACAAAAGGGAAGAGGAGAGATAGACTTCTCTGCATAGTCTGTCTGCCTCTCCTTCCTCTCCACCACTTCCACTACCTCCTATAACAACAGTTATGTACTGACTGTCCACTGGCCCACTGTTTACTGCTTACACTGTTTACTGGCTATATTAGCCCATATGCACATCCCCTCCCTCCCTCCCTCCTTCCCTCCTTCCCCCAGCATGGACTGAGGTCTAACTCAATACTTGAACAATGGCTGTCCTTGCACCGCTATATAGTTTTTATGTTACTATGTCTACATCGTTCTCTTATATTGTTCGTATTTAATGCTGGTCTCTAGACTTTATCCTTTATCCACTATTGGACTTATTTGCACTACCACCATGACACACACTCTCATAGAGCACCTTACCATACATACTGAATCACAGGGTCAGTCCCTGCCCTGTCACTGCAAGCGTCTCATGCTTAAACATCCCTTAGTACATTCATGTGGATTTTTTATTTAGTATCTTTTCTTTTATTGTCCATATTATTCATGTGGATTTGTTATTTTATCATCCTGTTTATGATGTATGTGTAGCCTATGTTGTGTGTGATGTCTTTAAGCTACTGGGACCTTGAATTTCTCCTTGGGGATCAATAAAGTATCTATCTATATATCTATCTATAATTTAGAATTGGCAGTTATCCCAGGGTGTAATACAATTTATATTTAAAAAAAAATTGGGTTCAATTTAAGTGCATTTTGAGTAGTAGCAAGGGTTGGTATTACTAGTTCAAGTCCCGGTACGGACCAAGTACAAATTGTAGACTGGTAAATGGAGAGGTGCCAGTTCACCACCTCGGCACTGCCATGGTGCCCTTGAGCAAGGCACCAAACCCCCAACTTATCAGGGTGCCTGTCCATGTACAGTGTAAAATGTAATTTCCCCTTGGGGGGGGGGTCAAAAAAGTAGGTCTTCTTCTATTGAGGAAAAACGGTCAGATGTACAGTATGTATGTGTATGTATGTATGAAAAATATCAGTGTGTGAAAGCCTTTTCACACCACTGTAACGGAAATAAAAAAGACCCTGTAAGTCATTATAATAAAAAAAACGTTCTCAAAATAATGACTTAGTACCTCATTATAATGAAGTCTTTTTTTTTGGTATAATCACGCTGTCTAGCTGTTATACGTGTATGTCTGTAACTTTGTTTTAATGTGCTGCTGCTGCTGTGCTGTCTTGGCCAGGACAACGAGAATTCTAATCTCAATGAGGTTACACACATTCTAAATTGCAATGTATCTCCGTATAATGAAATACAGGATCTTTTTTTCCTCACAAGGCCTAGTTTTTATCTTATTCTTTTCTTTTACTGGTTGAAATGGGCTTTCATATCAATGCAACTGTGAGAAATATTACAAATGGGCAAATATTTTGACTTCTTTGTACAAAAGTGTTCAAATGCCCTATCTACATTTTAAGTTGCATTCTATGTCTAATTCAACTCTGCTCTCTCTAAAACTTCAGTAGTCATACATCTTTTCTTTCTGCAGACGGTACACCGATCAAAAGTATTACTAGGCCTACTGTGATCTCTTCTGGTCATTTGTTGAACTACATGGTATGAGCACAGTGCATGTTTTTGTAGACTGTAGTGTACACCATAGATCAGAGGCAGAGATGTGTCTGCCATCTACTGGGCTGGTAAAGACTCTGCCACTGAGTGCATAGACATGAAGTTGCTGGACGAGTCCAACAACTCAATCCAACAATCATCTGAACAAAGCCACTCCCCTAATACCTACCACCTATTACTATTTGCTATTTAATTGAAAATTCTTAAATCAAACTCAAACACAGAAGAAACTGACAAACAAATTCAGATTGTTAAATTCCAGAACAATGCGCCGATGCCACAGCTGATACCGAAGCCGTTCAATCAGCGATTAAACTGCATGTGCCCCTTTGTTTGCCTGGTATTAGGAAGTAAACACAGCATACAGCACTGCCTGCTGTGAGAATAGCTGCCACAGCCATTCCCAGTCTGGAGTTGTTTTCTCTGCTGAACAGCTCTCCATGAGAGGAACTGTTGGGTACGGTAAGGAAAAGTCACACAAAAACAAACCTGCCAGTGACCTTTAGGTGGACCCAGTTTAGTCTTACTGCCTGAGACAGGGTTTCCCACCCTCTTACTGTATTTAATTATAGTAACCCTTATATGATTTGATCCCAAAGTGTTTTTGCTGGGTTAGTGGGCAAGGCCAGCAGAGCTTTATATGACATAAGGTACATATCTGTTACCATTAAAGTGCTGGGATATTAACATTGGAAAAATGGAGGTGATATGGTTCTGACAGTAATATAATAAAAATGTATAGGCCTATATTGTTGGTGATGTATGGTGGCCGACAAGGGCAAATGTGCTACAACGGCCCAAAACACTTCCATCAGTAGAAACACATCACAAACAACAACACACAAACCCCCAAAACACATGCAACAGAAAAACGCATTTTATCAAAATACAGCATCGAAAATCTGCTTAGAAATATAGGAAATATTGGATATGATAGATCGGCATAATGTAATTCTGCTAAATAAAACATCACATTTTTAGTTTCACTTGTTTTCATTTTAAAAGGTGCAGCAGGTAAGCCTTATAAAACGAACTGTCACATTTGCTGAAACTGACCCTATGTTTGAGTAGAACTACATGAAGTGGATAATAAAAAAAATAAAAATAAAAAAATCAGACTCCTCTGGCACCACCTACAGCCTGTAGTGCAATTTGCAAAAATCCACCTTATATTGGCATAAATTATTAATTTTTTTTTTTTCTTAAATTACACAGCTAAAGACACATTTAGCATAACAGAATTTTTTTTTGTTAGGGTGTTCGTGAACGTTAGATGACGCTCATCTGTGTTGCCAGATCTCAAGAGAGTTTGTTCCTGAGACAAAGTTTTCTTCTTGATTTGTCCGTCTGAAAAATACCATTTTAGTGTCACATGTTCGGGATATATGTGACAAACTGGTCCAATATTTACTTTGGTGACTATGGGTGAAATAATCAGTCATAATCTGTGTTCACGTTCGCTTCTCCCATTGGAATCAATACACTCAGACTAGTCTACTAAAGAGGCGTGGCAGTGGCAAAACCCATGTGACACAGATACAGGAAGTAACTGAGTTGGGGCGTCTCCGTTCTAAACTGTCTCTGCTTTTACTTTTTGTAGCTTATCTTTGTAACTTTATGGACCATTTTCACAGCAGACCTTTTGACTTGTCATAGTAGGAAAAGCACAGCTGAAATTGATAACCTTAACAATGGTTCAATTCCATCAAGTGTCCCAGTAAGATATTTCAGTGAGTCAGCATGCACAATACCAGGGCCTCTCCTAAATGCAGCCATCATTAATGTTCTAATAAGGTTCTTTTACAATCTGCCGTGAAAAAGATCTATTGTAGCTCTGTGTTGTTTTGTTTTGGACGTGATTGTGGGCTGTGGTACCTGGACATTGGCTACAGAAATCCCATCCTTGGATCCATTATCCAATAGGTATTGGTAATCCTGTTTAACCAATTATCCAATGACAATTGTGCCTTATGTTTGCCTTGTGCCTTTGTCCATTTTGACTGATGAAGACAGTTTTGTTGGAGCTTTGGTCTGTTTGCATCGGTTCCTTTTTTCCTGGGAATTTCTTACAACTTAACTTCTTTTTAGAACCACTAAATTATATATACTGTATACATATATATATATATATTCATATAAGTCAAGGAATCCACCCAAGCACATTGAAAATTAGATTGATCTGCACCCAGGCTTAAAAACATACAGATTTACATTAGTAATCTGTTAAGGATAATGATCACAGTCGCAATACATCCTTCTAACTGACCTTACCTGTTGATATAGTCACAGAAATACGTTCTTGAACATGTTGTACATGTCCTCTTCTGTGTTTTTCATCGGGGCAGATTGATCCCATCATGGGTATGTTTCCTCTTCAAAGAATCATTTGCCAATCAGCATTGTGATCCTGCATGAAACAGCCTCATATTTAACTCAGAAACAGTGAACAAACAGAGGAAACTTGCGTCACTGAACCCTCAAAAGGCTTTCTATAAATATGCTAGATAGTCCGAGCATTTTGTTGTTAATAGAATCTGCACAATGCGTGTGCTATTTGATAGGCTACACCCACGTCTTCAAATCTATAATTAGTCATCAGATTTATTTTACAGCTTTTGTTGTGTCTCCATTTAAACACTCCTTTCCTGTGACAAATTTGATCATACCATAAATTCTAACAATGATGGAAAAGGTGCTGATTTTATCTGCTCTACTCACTCAACTACGTTGACAGATTAATAGATATCGGATATGAAGGTTTTGTTGCTCTCCGCAGTCAAAAAAACTTTGAAAAATGTAATGTTTCTAAAAAAGTCTGCATTTTACAAGTTAAAATACTTACCGTTTTCTTTTTTTTTATCTAACAGTGCCAGGGAAGAGAAGAAGAGAAGACGCCAAACCGTTATAACCTCAGCCTGTACATGAGCCAGACATGCAGGGGTCTACCTGGGTGCTACCAGAATGCCCAGATACTGCCATACCCACACACTGGTGTGCAGCACCCTAACCCCAGAAAACCATACAATAAGGCTGAGATAAATTTGTGCACACAGTTATCACATATACACCACCATGCAGTGAAGGGGACAGGGGCGATTATCAGGCAGGTAAGACAGCAGTGGCTATAGAACCCTAAAATGATTTATTTAAACTATTGAAGTAATTTGCTACAAACCATAGCTGCCTAACACCTTACTGTTAATATGTTTACCTCAAACAGTGCAGTAAACAGTCAACCCAGATCTGGCTCCAGCTCATGCAATGATGGGATGTTTGAAGCAACTGCAATAGAAAACATTATAACAGGCCATATACAAACACATACATACATGTGTACATATGTGTAAAATTGCATAGCTGAACAAGGTAGCAGCTTTTACCTAAGATATCACTTCAAAACCCATCCCTGCAGTGAGATTTAGTGATAAAAGAGGTAGAGGTTGGACATCCTTTCCGTGGTATTGCTAATGGACCAGAGTTTCTTTCTCAAGAATAGCAAATAACTACTCATAACACTAACAAAACGGTGGAAAAAGTGAAACCGCAAAAACACAAATGTGGGTTATATTTAGTAGCAAAGGTGACTCCATTGTCCTGATAATAGAGCCGCCTACACTTTCCTTGTGTCAACAATAAGTGGAAACAATAAGCACATCACTGTAAACACAGAGGCTGATTATACACTGCCCTATCACAGTTTCACTCAAACATTAGATAAGCCAATGCCAAGGAATCTTGAAAAACAGATTACGGGTGACTCATGGTAATAACCCTCATTACCGACTTTAAGAAATCTGCACGACGGGGTGACCTCTAACTCGCCCAGTATAGACAGCCCTTTATAGGCTGGGTCCTGGGCAGTGGCCCGGGTTCGAATCCCACCCACAGCCCTTTGCTGCATGGCTTCCGCTCTCTCGCCTTCCTTTCCTATCTGTCTAAACTATCTAATAAAAAATGGCCCCCAAAGTTCACTCACCCTGTGAGTACAGTCACCCCATCACCAAGACTCTCGAACAAAATATTTTACTCCCAGAAAACTGCAGGTCCGCTGCAACTCTCAGTTCTTTTAAATCCAGGCTGAAGACCTATCTTTTTTAATGTTGCTTTTCTTTAAATAACCTATTTTTAACCGCTCTTTCTTTAAAATTCTCATACTGCACTGTACATTTTATTCTTGTCTTTTAATGATTTTAAATTGTTTTTAATTGTTTTCTAATTCTCTTTACTTTTTATTTTTTGTCTTTTAATGCATTGAAATTGTTCTAACTGTTTCTTAATGTTTCATGTAAAGCACTTTGAATTGCCTTGTTGCTGAAATGTGCTATACAAATAAAGCTGCCTTGCCTTGCCTTGCCTTGTACCACTTCCTGCTGTGACCAGGACTTAACATAGGCTCGTTCGAGATGAGCTGCGCCTCGCCTGTAAAGTGTAAGGGAGCAAGTGGCGGCAGCCGGGGAGCGGTGATGAAAAGTCGCGGTCAAGTTTCCAAACGTTACCAGCAGCCTTCAGTCTGAACAGGAAGTGTTAGGTCCGGTTCTGATTTATTAAAATGTTATCAGACCCATATATCAGCAGTTGTTTTTATCATGACAGAGTACTATGTAAAATGCTCAGCATGCTATCTGTTGCTGATGTACACAGACTGTAGATGATCTGTATTCTGAACGGATTTAGACGACTAAGCATCACCATCAGACACAAACGTGTTCTGTTAACAGAATAAGCCTTTAAAAATAAGACAAATATCAATCAAAATCTCTCCGATTAAAAAACAGTGACAAGTTTTTACAAAACGTCATCGTTGATTCAATTCTGAACCAATCAGCTGTTAGATCAGCTGAGAGCCAGGCGTTTCCCATCATGCCCTGGGTCTTGCAGTCGGTGGAGAGCAACTGCGGCGCCCGGCTTTAAAAACTGCGGCCGCCTCAATCTCGTGAGGTCATCGTTGCCCACGTGTGCATGACGTCAGAGCAAGTCGGGGTCAAGTCGGACACTAATCAAACCGGTATGCATTGGGCGGCGATCGCCGGTGATCGATTCGGCGCAGGCCTGGCTCATCTCAAACGAGCCTACTGTAACATAGCCGGATCCACTGCCACCCATACTCCTGTCATCGCGAATGAAGGCCATCATCGTGGGCGTCCCCGCTCGATAAAACTAAGGATGGGAGTACACCCAGAAGAGCTGGAGCATCACGGAAACTTGATAAAAAGGTTGGCCGAGGAAAGGGTGTTTGTTTTGAAGGGAGATTCCTCAGACTATAATTAGTTACCCGAAGATCTGCAGAGTGTCAGATATATTTAGGCTAGAAAAATAAAACAAAGGTGTCTGAAGTTATGGAATTTGTGAGCACGTAGATTGATAAGATCGAGATTCTAGCCAGTATCTGTACTGTTTATAAGAGAATAAACATTCCCAGCAGGGCATTCGTTTTCCCCCCACATGTACAATAATGACATGTTAGTGTCGGGGACTGAGATGGAATGTACCCATTGGTATTTACATTCCTTGGTGAACAAGGTCATTGTAATGGTTTTACCTCCCACAAATTTGGATCAACATGTTTAAAATCCAACCAGGAGGGAAGTTGAAAAAAGGAAGAGTCCTGGACACACTAAAACAAGACGAGATAGACGACTAATCCAGAGCAAGAACTTGCCGAAAATAACATGATTACATTAAAAACTATCCTCAATTACATGTCATGTGATATGCTACTTTAGTACAAAACAAACTAATATTACTGTGACCACTACAGAACATATAATATCTATATTCCCCTTATAGACACCACCGCTGACTATCCTTGTAACAATTTGGACACCATTAAGCACATTGACCAAACAAGGTCCAGCATATAAGGCTATCGGGGGAGATGCAATGTTTTCCGCAGTGAAGCTGTCTCACCAGATGGATGAGATGATGAGTAATCCCGAAATGCTATTTACACACGTTACACATGTAGGTATGCAAAAAATTAAAGTGCCCAGATGTTATAGGAGTCTTTTTGTAAAATGAAAACATATATTCTCGAGCCATTCACATTCACATCAATGGGCTTCAGGCTGCGGGCCACATGCAGGGTAGTGTATTCGGAAAGTATTGAGAGACAGTGTGATGCATAGTAAGAAAAATATAGATAAGACGTAAATGGACTGCATTTATATAGCGCTTTTCTAGTCTTAATGACTACTCAAAGCGCTTTTACACAGCACAGCCATTCAATTCTATTTTATTTATAGTGCCAAATCATAACAGAATTTATCTCAGGACACTTTGCAGATTAAGTCTAGACCACAGAGACCCTAAGAGCAAGCAACACACACATTCATACCATACAAGGTGCCACCTGCTCATCAGATAAACATTACATCGATGGTGCAATTCAGGGTTCAGTGTCTTGCCCAAGGACACCTCGAAATGTAGACTGCAGGGGCCAGGGATCAAACCGCCAACCTTCAGATTGGTGGGTGGGTGATGGCACAGTGGCTATGACACATGCCTTTGGTGTGGGAGACCAGTGTTTGATTCCCACTGCAATACATCAACCAATGTGTCCCTGAGCAAGACGCTTAACCCCTAGTTGATATATATATATATAGCAAATGTATGTCGCTGGATGAAAGCGTCAACTAAATGACACGTAATGTAATGTAGACGACCGCTCTACCACCTGCGCCACAGCTGCCCCAACACTAGTGTTATGTTTTAAATTAAAGGTGCTGTAGGTAGGATTGTGAAGATCCAGGACTTAGCCAAAAAATTTGAACATCGACAACTTCTCAGTCCCTCCCCCCTTTCCATTAAGGGAGAATGCATGTGCATGAGCAGTAATGAGCAGTGATTGACACACAGTTAGAACCACTGGCCCTGATTGGTGCATCTGAACAGGGAGCGGTGGATTTTTGCAAATCCACTACAGGCTGTATTTGATTTGATTTTGATTTGATTTATTTAATTGTATCAAAAAAATAAATAAATGCCGTATACATGAAAAGACCTCTAATACAATCGAGGATAAAAACACAATAAAGTCCAGGACTTATTTCCATTGTGGTCCTCAAGGTGGTGCCAGAGGAGCCAGATTCTTTTTTTTTTTGACCTGCTTCATGTAGTTCTACTGCAACATAGGGTCAGTTTCAGCAAATATGACAGAAAGTTAGTTTTATAAATCTTACCTACTGCACCTTTAAGCTTTTGGAAAACTGTTGACTTTTATGCTACATTCAAATCCAATGAGAAACTACTCCACAGAGCCTGCATAAGCTCACTTTTACCCACCTATCCTACGCCAGGACTTCATCAGCAAATCTTTCAGTTTCTTCTTCATGATAGTGCATTCATATATTTCTGTCATGGGAAATTCATCTGTCAGACATTAATCCGACATCCACGTTCATCGCCTTTTAAAAAGCATTCTTCACAGATTAGCGGTGATAACTTAACACAGAAAACCCTATTCTTACTGGGTTACACCTTCAGTGGCTCCACCAGGATGATAAGAATCAATATGCAAATACCTGAATAACCTGAAGTAAAAACGATTTTCACCGAACCATCTATGGCCATGACTTCTATTTTTGACAGTCACTTCTGTTTGACCTGCTGCCAAAGTGACGCTCTGTACTTGAGTATCATCTGACAAAGAGCATGTATCCAGGGGAATGGTAAGAAGGTTAATCTCTTTCCCCCGGCCAAACAAACACTGCTTTGTTAGATGAGGTGGGAGGCGAGCTGTGAGTAGGTTTAGGTCTGCACGAGTGTGGGTGTCTCCAGAAAAATCAAACAAGCACTGCATGCCTGTTGCCCGTTTCAGTATGATTAATGGACAGATACAAAGCATCACATTGATCCACTGCTTCCTCGCGGTGGTGGGAGGGCGCAGAAGATTTATGGCCCTCATAATGGTTTAAATAGGTGAGGAAGCACTTAATAAACAACTGAGTGGATACCCCACGTGGAGGGGAATGAAGACTAGAAATTCTTATCCCATGACGCCCTCTTCGTGCAGGTGGAAATGCAAAACTGTTCCTTTTTTGGAGATTGTCCTGGCATTACCAGGGGTTAAATTGGGATTTGTTATGTGGTGGGGGCTCTCCCTAGGGGGTCCGGAGGGAGGCACCCCCCCGGGAAAAAATTTAGAAAAATAAACCGTTAAATGGTACTTTCTGGAGAGTTTTGTGCAAAGAAATGGAGAAATTGTCTCAGTCTTACATGATATGTGCAAAACTGCAAGGTTAAGAGCCTACTTTGCATTGTTGTAGTATCAACAGGTATTAGGGCATTTAGCATTTTACATTACTGTTAATCATTCATCACTTAATTACACATTGTATTACCTTGTTATGATATAAGAAGTAACCCATACAATGTGCCAAACAAAATGTGCCACATGAAGAACTGTTTGTTCTTAATTACTATGCACATCATGTCATTTATATATGTTTTTTTGATATTTCTATTTAAAATTGTACAATTTTTTTAATTTATTTTTTTAAATGTGATATACCTGCCCAGGGACTACAGGTGGAAATTAGCAATTGTTGCTATAACCTGGCCCAAGACATATTCTCTTGTTTAAGAAGTTTAATGTTTATTTGTGCATTGTCCCTGTTTCAAATAAATTTCCATTCCATTCCAAGAGACAGTGCAGCATATGACAGTTGAAACAGCTGAGATGATTTGGGTCTATGGTGTCCACCTCACACAAACTTCCTTCTCCCATTCTCTCTCTTTACTACAACACACACGCACACGCACACGCACACGCACACGCACACGCACACGCACACGCACACACACACACACAGATCATGTGACAGTGAGAACCGGTTCAACGACTTGGTCAGCGACATGAACTCGTAGCGGCCAGGGAAGCTTCCGAGCACCGGGCTTCCACTGCTGCGAACGGGGTTTTTAGCTTTAGGAGAAGGCTTTTTATCTGTTAATCCTACCGACGGAGACACTTTGGCGTTATGTAGTTGACCCACAGTGGTGAATTGTCATCTCAGCTCCGCCGAGACAAAATAGCCATGCCATTTCAAAAATCTTTCATTTATTGTCAAAAATATCATGTTTTCAATAGCATCACTTTCATCAAATTTTATGTGACATATTTAGACTGCAAGCAGGCACATCCGGACAAACGAGCAGGCTTATGTGCCGGGGCTGAGCCCCGGAGAGCCCCGGCCCAATTTAACCCCTGGGCATTACCAATTCATGAGTCACGCGATGTCTTGTTGTTTTGAATACCTAACACAAAATGCATGATGTCGCTGGCGTGGAGTATTAAATATGAATCCACTCTCTCCAGTTCCTGGCCTGCATTCAGAGGGGGGTCCCTTCTGAACAGGAAGACCGTGGATAATGCCAAACTTAACTCACCTTTAGTCCATCTAATAAATTGTAAAACAGAACACCACATGAAAACCAAGGCACAGGCCTTCTTCAGTCACCCTGAAGGCCTGTGTGCTGCAACGCATTGGTGCGTACTCTTTGCTTAATATATAGATATTATTATGAGTCATATTTCTGTATCTCTGTATAGCTTCACTCGAGTTTCTGTGCGGGAAAGTCACCGGACAACACATCTTCTGAACATAGCCAGACTGAGAAATACAGAGAGATGTGTGGAGTTTACTACTACATAATTAGCCAATAATTAGCCATAGTTAATAATTTGGCCATAGTATAATTAGCATTGTAGCAACTCATTTGGCAATGGCTTGAGTGTAACGGACGTTCATTAATATCAAACGTTACGCACTAAAGCTTTAACTCTACTAAAAATAGGTTTCAAGATTAGTAATGCAGTTTATGCCAATGTCCCTTCTTAGCAGGAGTGAAAATGAGTCTCAACATTTGTTGTACTCTAGTTTCAGAATGATAAAGACAGTTCGAGAACAACTAAATACAAAATAGGATGTAGGGTCTACAGGATGATTCTTTTCCTTGGAAACTATCATGTTTTTTCCTCGATTTGGGCTGAGCCCCAAATGTTTACAACGTCTGGCTCCACCCCTGCTCATTTCTTCATTGAGTTAAACTCACTTCTTAATTCCACATACTACAATCACGATAAGTCCATGCACACTGTCATCTACGCGGTATTTGTCCATCTGGTGGACGTGCACATTACCACTGTCCCGGTGTCCTCGTTGACACTGATCTGCCATAGTTCATCACGTATTCACCTGCTGTATCCGTATATGTACCTGCCTGACAGCAGATGGACATCGTCAGGTGTTTGAATGGCAAATTAAGATTTGGATCTGCAGCTTCAGGACAGTGGCTGTTTACAGAGTTGCACAGCTCGTTGATACTGTTGCACTGTGAGCGGCTATCGCTGTATCTGGCGAACGTGTGCTCACACACAGAACATGATGCGATGACAATCTCGACTATAATGTGAAGAATGCCATCCAGTACAGACACGCTAGTGAGCATTAAGAAGTACAAATGTCTGTTTTAGCAGCAGCAGAAGGAATGTCTGGCAGTCTGGGGCCATCTCTGCAAGAAAAATTAGGTAATTTCCCAATACTGTATATACGGTTTGGACTCTTTTGTCTTTTGAATGTTTAGCCAGCTGCAGCTTAATGAAACTCATCTTTGAGCTTGGTGAGGTGGCATCCAGGAATGCCTGCTATTTAAAACAGCCCTGTCATTTTTTAGTCACTGGACTGTGAGCGAGTTCTTTGAAGCCCTTACACTACACGCTCTGAAATGAGTTTTTAAAAGTTATCCATTTCTGCAGTACAACGCCGTCTCCTTCTCCGCCTGACCGAGCCTGCTTCCTTCCTGCCGGTCCTGGCTGTTTGGTTATGACTAGACTTCATGTGTTTTGGTATCAGCAGGCATGTTTGGACCGGCGGTGCAGATAGGCCAGTCTGTCCCCAGTCTGTCCCCGAGCCACTCTGGTCCCAGCAAACAAAACCAGGAAGAGGAGGAATGCACCGACGCCGGCTTTCACTGTTCTCGCAGCCAGTTTGGACTGGAACTGTACAAGAGCAAGCAAAAACACAAAAAAACACTTGATGTGTCACAGAGTTTCATATTGTCATATCATTATTAAAAGAAATATATATATATTGCTATTTCTTTTGCAGTAGTTCGGTACCACTTTACAACAACTACCTTATAAAGGGTTTAAGAATGGTTTGTAATTGGCTCATTAATTATGAACCATGTAATTATTAATCACTGTAAAGTGTAAATACATCACCGTTGATTAATGATTTACTAACATTTTTGATTGGCATAAGGAAGCATTGGTGTGTACTGTGCAAACCACGTCAGCATTTTAGTAACTCATTAGTAAACGGGGATTTTTTTTTTACACTTGACCTTTTTGCAGTTCTAAATGTTTGTAACTCAAAAGTTTATAAAAATAGTCCTAAAAAGGAGATACCAAGAACCAAGATGAGTCACCTCAGTGAACCGATACCAACGATGCTGCTGGTACTCAGCAGAGAAAGTTATTTTCACACCTCAAATTCCTAATTCAGCATTCCTTTGTTGCAGGATGTGATAAAAAAAAAAAAGGAATTAAATTGTAGCGAATGATGGTTGTGCTGTGCCCAGTGAGTTGTATCCTTTGCTACATGCAGAGGACAACAATCCTGTAACGGTTTCAAGGATTAATTGTTCATCGTGCTATCTCCACCAAAAGTAGCTTTCTCATTCACCTTCTTCTACATCATAACAAACAGTAAAACAAAAAAAAAGTTATTTGTCATTTAAAGTTGGTCTATATTATAATTAAAGTTCAGCCTTTTGTTATGTACTTCTATTTCGCACGTTGGCGGCCTTTGTGAAAATAATTATATATTTTTTTTTGCTGAGGACGGTCATGCAATAACAAAAATGTTCTATTACAAAGTTGGATGGACTTCCTTATTGACAAGAGGAAATGATCATCTCATGATTTGTATCTATAAAGCTCTACTGTTAAAGCTGTCAAACTACCTCACAACTCTTCTCTCATTAAATCGTGTACCCAAACTACAAGATCTAATAACTACGTCACCTCAGATTTTTCATATCTACGCACTAATCTTGGCATAACTAGTTTCAGGTACTCGGCATCTTTTAAATGGAATGAACAACAAACTGGCCTTAAGCTAGATTTATTTTAAGAGGTTATGTTTTTGGTTCGATTAGTCCGACTGCTTTTGGTTTGTCTGTCTGTCTGTCAACAGGATTACGGTAAAACTACTGTCCCGATTATCATGAACCTTGGTGAAAGGGTTTAGCCTAGGCCGAGAATGAACCCATTACCTTTTGAAGCGGATCTGAATCACGGAGCATACACAAAAATGATTTTTTTCACTTTAGTTAACATTGCGAGAAAGGGTGCGAGTGCTGCATTCGTGTAGGGTCTGAATAATCGGAAAAATACGTTCACGACTGGGACAATTCTGTACACTGCATTAACATTGTGAGATAGGGTATGCCTTGGCCGAGGTCTGCACTCTCCGGGTGCCCTTGTACTTAGTTTCATTAACTTTTTTTTATGTTTTTACTGGATTTTGGGCGATTGTGGTTGTCTGGTTGTGTGCTTTTCTGATTATGAAAGTTTCTAGTTCTCAGGTGTCTCTTAAAAAAAAAAAAGAGATCTCGGGCGCCTGGTTAGCTCACCTGGTAGAGCAGGCGCCCATATATAGAGGTTTACTCCTCGACGCAGCAGCCTCGATGTGGCCCTTTGCTGCATGTCATTTCCCCTCTCTCCCCCTTTTCAAGTCTAAGCTGTCCTATACAAATAAAGGCCTAAAATGCCCAAAAAAATAATCTCAGAAAAAAAATAAAAAATGTCAATGAGACTGCCTGACTAAATAAATATTGAATCCCCAGTTCCCACTCCAGTAATTTACGTACAGTCCCTAAGTCAAGTGATTTCATTGGTAAATGCACATGCCAGTACAATGCCCTAATCTTAATGTATGGAGCCCAGTGAGACTTTAACAAACAATAATAACCACACAATCATGATTGACCATCAGCCAGCATGTCGGGTGGGGAGGGGACTGGGGGGGGGCGCAACAACATGGAATAAGGACTAAGACAAAGCAAAAACAATGCAACTACTGTTATGACAACAGCGTGATTAAGGTTGCAATCTCAATCCCCCATTCAGCCCATATCACTTCCCTGCGCAAACAGCAGACATGCTCCTGTTTTTCCTTTGGTTTTTTTTCCCTTCCCGGTTCTCTCCTGCGCTCAAGGAATTCGGGGAGGAATGTAGAAAAAGCATCCTGTTTTCTTTCCGTACCCTTAGTCAGCTATTCACACTCTGTAGTGCACGCTGGGGGGTCTGGGAGTTCTTACTGACGTCAGGGTAAATAACTGTCGCTCGACGAGTAATGGAGACACAGGTGCATATTATCACTGCCTGGCCTAGTTTGGTTTGGCATCCTACAGTACCAGTGTTGGGGAGTAACGGAATACATGTATCGGCGTTACGTATTCAGAATACAAATTATGAGTAACTGTATTCCGTTACAGTTACAATTTAAATAGTTGGTATTGAGAATACAGTCACATTGTTGAAATCGATGGATTACATGACGATACATGACGAGTTTTTTCACTCTCTAAATAAATTAAGGCAACTCCATGCATTTCCCAGAAGCCCCAATATGAAAATGAAAATATAAGCTATGTGCGTGATCACTGATAGAGGTAGAGATGGAGCCGGAACCGGCACAACAGAGCCAGGGCAGGAATGCGTTTCTATCTTGGAAATTGAAACAGTCTAGCTTAGACTGCGGTTAGATTTTTGTAGTATGCAGTTCGGGACTACAAATACAAAAATCTATCTGCTTGTTCGGGTACACATTCAGCCAGTTGGAACAGAAGAACACATCAGAGTAGGCCTGTTTAGTAAGCTGTATGTGATGGCCGCATTCTTACACTTATACGTTACAAATTACATTTTTGGGCATGTATTCTGTATTGTGTAACTAAATAATGTATACAAGGTTTCTGCCCGACAGCGACAATATGAACCTGCGATTGACTTTGAACGGTGTCCACTTATTGTCTGTCAATCCATAAACACTTGAACCTGTGGCCTGGGATGTCCTGCAGATGATTGGAAGTCTCCAACATCCTCCATAATAAACACGTCCCTCTTGCAGAAGAGCCTATCTAAAGTAAACATCAGCGTACGGAGCGACGAGGGGACGGACTCAACACCATCAAGAGTTAACCACTGCACTTTACACCATGGACAAAGAAACGCAATGTGTACCATGGTACTCAAAGACACTTTACAGTAAAACCAGTACATTAAAAACAGATAAGCAATACAACCAACACATAAAACAAGCATATTAAAAGCAATTAAAAACAATAAAACCAGTAACTATCAGGTGAGAAATGTAAGACCATTGTATGTGGAAAGCTAGTCTGAAGAGGTGTGTTTTGATGAGTGGTTTTGAATGTGTCCAGGTGAGTACAGTCACGGATGTGTATGGGTAGAGAGTTCCAGAGGGAGGGGGCTGCAATGGTGAAAGCTCGGTCACCCCAGCAACGGTGGTTGGTCCTGAGTGGAGCAGGTCTGTGAGGTAGGAAGAAGTGCATTCTTCAGCCGGTTCACTGTGTTCCTGTTCTGTAGGTTCTGTTGATCACGACTTCAAAGTAGACACGCCTCAGGCTGAAGTGGAGGCTTAAAAGGGGTCAAGGGTTTTATTGGCAGCAACCCTTTATTGGCAGCAATAAAGGGTTTTATTATTTTAAATGGCTGTCATATTTATATGACAGCCATTTAATCTATCTAACTATTAATCTTTCAAATTTAATCTTCATTCATTTATATATAGGGCAGTGATGGCGTACTCGAGTCCTAGACCCGGACTCAAGTCGCTGTTCTCTGGACTCGTGACTCGACTTGGACTCAAGCACTGATGACTTGGACTCGAAGATTTATGAAATCGGACACAAGCATTCATTAAATAGGTTCTGAAGTTGGGTGAAGTTCCGACTACTTTCATGTGTAATGGGCAGGGATGGAGCACTCAGGTCCTGGACTCTGACTGTGACTCAAGTCACTATTCTCGACTCAGACTCAAACTCAGGTAATAGTGACTCAACTCGGATTCTTCTCTGGTGACTCGGACTTGGACTCGAACACTGAGGACTCAAGTCTGGACGCGACAGTTGGTGACTCGACTACAACACTGACAAAGGGTTATATCCACAATTCATCAATTTGGTTCTGCATAGAACCAGGCCCCCCAGGAAGTGCTCAGGGCTTCTGAACATAGTGTCCAAACGGTGGAATTGCAAATCCGGCCCGTAACATGATGCCCTATGGCCCAAAAAGACTTTTCTCCATAGACTTACATGATGAAAGACACGTCTGTAAGACAGTGGATAGATTTTTTTTGACCATCACAACCCCGGCGAATAGTTTCACTATCAGAATTTGATCCATTCATTCTGAAAAGTCTAGAAGAGCTGCAGGATGAAATCATTTAATCCCTATTCAAGTTAGTGTATTTGTTGTTGAGTTTTATGTATTTTAAAGACCTATATAGGGACCAACATTGCAAATTAGCCTTGGCTATAAATGCAGTGTGTGGTTTATTCTACATAATTGTCCCAATTGACCCAATTTTTACATTTCATACTGTAGTATTTGCAACAGTTGCCTGTGCATTTGGACTTAGTTACTTGGAAGTCAAAGGGAGAAGAGAAAAACATGGCTGCACCCTTAGGTCTTGTTGACACAACAGATTAATGACTCTATGGGCCCTATCTTGCGCCAAGCGCAATTGACTTTGGGCACCGACGCATGCATCATTCCTATTTTGCACCCGATGCACAACAGACTTTTCCCTCCACAGACTCACATCGGTAAATTAGGGAATGTATTTGCACTCCCGGGGGCGGTTTAGCGAAAGAAGGAGGCGTGATCAGGAACAAACGTTCCCTGGTGCTATTTTGCAGTTTCAGAAAACAATTCCACCACAGACCAGGTTAAACCTGGTCCAAAGTCAGTGGCGCGTTATTCAGATGCTATTTTAGGGGTGCAAGCTTGGCCATAATGTAGCGTGTGCACACCGCACATACACTTTGCTTCTCTCATCTCACGGACCCAGCAGTTCACATTTTTGCAAACCATAAATACAAAGAAAAATATGACCTTGTTTTCCATGAATCATGGATGTGTTGATGACATAAATTAGGAAATATTAGAGGACTTAAGGAGATTTGATGTTGAATTGCATGTGCCGATGCCTATTAAACGGAAAATGCCCCAGCAGCAGCACGGGAGAGGAGAGACAGAAGAGCTGCATCGTCTATAGTGAGGTAATCCCGCTCTAATTAGTAGTTAGACTACTTTACAAATATATCACCATGCATTCATAACCCCGTGAATCAGTGAGAGTGAGTCCAAAACATCGGAAAGTATGTTTTTGGGACATTTCTTTATTTACATTTTGTCAAAAAGAAAAATCAATAGCAAACATCATGGCCTTCAAACGAGCAAAGTGGCAGTTGGTCAAGGCCACACCCCCCACTCTCCACCTTGCCCCCCCCCCGCCCCCTCTCTCCTCCTCAACCCGACTTCAGATACAGTTTTAGGGGACCACTAAGGTCTATATAAAAGAGACTTCGTATTAGGGGACCACTAAGGTCTATATAAAAGAGACTTCAGATACAGTATTAGGGGACCACTAAGGTCTATATAAAAGAGACTTCAGATACAGTATTAGGGGACCACTAAGGTCTATATAAAAGAGACTTCAGATACAGTATTAGGGGACCACTAAGGTCTATATAAAAGCATCCAAAGAGCACCATGTCATGGTACCTTTAAGAGCGTGCGCCCAGCAAATCCACCATTACAATAGCAATCCGCCATAGAACAAGCGCGCCTGCTTTTAAAGGGAATGTGAGATAATGCTCCGATTGGTTTATTGCACGTTACACCCAAACCACACCTATGAGTAATATAGGTACTTCAGACCAACCCATTTTAGATTTGCGTCGGGCACAAGAGTCATTTGTCCTGCCAGTGTAATAGCAACAGCGCCCGAGATCCGCCTACAAAGGTACTTGCGTTTGGCGTTTGATACTTGCGTTTCAGATCGTTAAAATAGGGCCCTGAGGTTGCTTTCACACCTGACTTTTTACAAAGAACCAATAGGCCTAACTGTATGTAAAGCTGACAGGAGCTGACAGGTAACTCAGTGATTGGACAGTGTTGGCTTCTGTCATCCTGCATCATCAAGACCCACGAAGGGACAGACAGCAAACCAAACGTAGACCTTTTTTTGATAATCATATGCCTAAAACTACTACTACTAAGTACATTATTTGGGGAAAAAAACATGATAGTTGCCAAGGGAAAGAATCATCCTGTCAAGCCTACATCCTATTTTGTTTCTAATTTTTATCCAACTGCCTTCATCATTCTGAAACCAGAACACAGCAGATGTTGAGGATGAATCATATTCACTACTGCCGCCTGGGGACAAAAATTTTCTGATGTTTCTATTTTTATGCTACATGACGTAGGAATTTGGAGTCAACACAGCATTACTAATCTTAAAACCTACTTTCATCAGAGTTCACAGAACGAATGGAAAGATTTCCCCAGTAATAATGCCAGTTACACGTACGTCCCGACCCAGTGCGTCAAAAAGTGACGCCAAGAGTCCCGACCAAGCGCAGTTTTTTGACGCGCTGGGAGTGAGAAGGTGTTTGTGTTGTTGTTGTTTTCTACTTAATTTGATAACCATCATGTGAATGGAAGCATTCAGTTGCGTAAGATGCCACCACCTCTCTACCAGTAGCTACTGCAGTAGTGGGCCACTCACATATCGCATTAAATTGAAGAACGCTTGCATCGATTGGCTGTGAGCAAAATCGTACAAGGATAAAGCATTGAATGCCGGTATCGTTCGACTGGAGAAGTTTCGATACTACTCGGTACTGGGTTATTTCGGTATAAACCCTAAAGGTATCGAGTACCGATACCCAGCCCTACAATCCGGTCACCTTCTGTTCAGGATTATTTACAATAACATAGACTTGTAGACAATAAAAAAGACATGCATGCAACTAGGACTACAGTTGAAAATTAGCCGACTGGCTAACACTGGCGCATTTACAGAAATGTTGATTAATGTGCATTGTCCTAATATAAATAAACATATCTTCTTCTTCTATGTCATAGTTTATACGTTTTTTCAATTAAACGTTTTAACCAGCTCTTGAAAATGTAGGAAATAGCTTTATTTTTTCTATTATATTTCTAAATTATAGGACCAACTGGCCTTGCTAAAATAGCACTGATTTCAATATGTTTTAGGTATTTTGGAAACAACCGATCACAATGAAAGATTCAATTGATTGGTTGAAAAGCTTATTTCCTTTATTTTCAAGTTATTACTCAATGAAAGAAGAAGAAAGGTTTGCATATCTATTATACACTGGAATCCTCGGCTGCAGGTCAAGACAATATGGGGCCTTTTAAAAGGCTGTCGTATTGTACCTTTAATGTCTTACTCAAATGCGTACTGCTGTCTTTAACAGCTTCAGTTATGTCTTTGTTTAGGTCCGGCAAGCTTTAGGTTCTTAACAATTAGGGTCCAATGTTTAACAAACAGCAGTATTTTCTTCTTAAAAAGAAACGAGAACATGAACCAGTGGTAACCCCTCTAACAATATTGTCGTCATATCATATCAGTATTGAATATGTTAAAAAAAAATTGTTGAAATAAAGTGTTTGCTGGAAAATGCAGTGAGTGACACAGCAATTAGATATCATAAGACAAATAATAAAATCACCAATGTGCCACAGAATATTTTCTTGCATTTTATTTTTTATTTTGTCATACACAAGTCGCTGCATCATTCGTACAAATATAAATATTTCTCTGAATAAGTTAGAGAATAAATAAATTGTTTTATATACAATTCAGCATTTAACTGTAAACTTCTAAGCTGGTAAACAGCATTGAGATATTTGAAGAAGAGTTACAGTGAAGGTTTATATTCCCATGTGTCTGTGGGATGACTACAATCAAACATGGCAGATGGAGTGAATGGATTCATGGCACAGAGAAAGTGCAGGCTGCAGATAAAAAGCTTTTGAAGTGCAGATCATAAGTGGAGAGTCATCTTTTCCCAGTTACTTATTACAGAGGAAGGATTTGTCCGGGGGAAAAAAACAACATTTGTTGCATTTTTTGGCAAGCTGCAGGTCATTGAAACTTTCTGGCTTATCTTCAATCAAAACATTAAACAGGAGCTATGCAATAAACACTCAAGCCAACACAATAGGCCTACTGTTGTTGTTATGCTAGCAGAAAGTTGACTGTATGTGCGCGCGCGTGCGTGCATGCAGCTCACAATAGACCTTGCATAAAGCTAACTGGGAGATAAATCCCAAAGAAATGACTTTCACTTCACTGAGACCATGTCTGCCAAGAGTGAACAAGCTGCCATTTTTAAGAACTGCCCGATATTAAAAAAATATATATATATAAATGCTTATGTGTCATAAACACTGGGCAGGACACCAGATTCCAGCTCTGATACAAAGCAATATTAAACTGAACCAAAGGTCAACAATGACAGAATGGTTTCAAGAACATTAAAGGTAAACATTGACAAAAGAGTTCCCAACTAAATACAGAGTTGATGTTGAATAAGTAACAATCCTCGGTGTAGGTGAGTTGTGGATTTGAAACTGTCCCAGGAGTGATTTGTCCATTTAAACAAACGAAGCACAGATCAGTGACTGATTAGTCATTGTAAACTTTCTTGACGTGTGCTTGGCTTTAATGGATCCTTCCCTGGCATCTATTGTTAAGTTCAAAAAAGTTCAAAGAGAGTTCACGAAATGACTCCAAACGTCTCCAGCCAGCAGTGTTCCTGCCGTGGTGCTTCTGTCACGGTGAGCTGCCAGTCTCCCAAGCTTGGTATTGTTGACCAAATGCTTGAACTGTTGCCATCCTTCCACCGCCACATCCCCAGAGTTTCTAAGCCTCTTGACGTGTTTCAAAACCCTGGTTCTGGCACTGAAGGTAGTTTGAAGGAGTCTCCGGCCCATGGAGGTTGAATCCATCGGAGGTTGAACCACCTCTAGTGTTCGCTCAGTTCTCTACCTTCTCGTTCTGCTCTTCAGCCTGTTTACTCCACCCAGGTTCTCTTTTGATGACAGAATCTCTTTTGCGATCACAACGTTGGACTTGACCACAGATCTGCATGAAGAACATACAAAAACAGGTGAGCTTTGTGTGTCTTAGAAAGGACCATCAATCACAGCACAAATATAGATTTAAAGGTTGGCTCCTAAACGGTTCTTTATGTACCTGAAAGATGCCAGCAATGTGTTGCTGTTTGTGCTTGCAGATTCTACCAATGGGCCCACGACATTAGTCCTTGGATTCTCTGAGCTGTGGACAGATACAACAGCAGCGTTAAAACATGGATATAACCCTCCCAATGCCTAAATAAAATTAAACCTTCTTTGCCTGGCATTATTATTATGTTAATTGAAGCAAAAGTAGTTCAGGGTTGACTAAGCAATTTCCTTAGAATACCAAACTAATATATCTTTAGATGCTTATGAGCAGGAATGCGGGTGTGCCTTTCGAAACACCACCTACTGTAGATAACATCTAGGTGACTAACCCATACTGGTGGTTTCATTATGGCAAGAAGTCACAGACGCAACAAACATTTCCTTGAGCAAAAGCAGAAATGTAAACTTTCCAAAATAGCACTGTTGCTAATAAACCTTTGTGATTTCGATCAAGTCCTGCAAGGAACTGCGGGCCATTCTCTGAACTCTGACACCTACCCCTATACTGTATAAACATTATCACACACTGAATCATTTCGCCTCCTCTCTGACTCGTCCTCTACATCAACATATTTCAGGCTTGTCACACACGGCTGACGCTGAAAGAAGAAACAGAGTCTTCTTCGATACTATCTAGCATCCAAAGGACGGTACGTGATGGGCTGTAGATCTAGGTAGATGGAGGAAGGAAGGGAAGGGCGCTTACCTTTGACTGCAGAAGCCGGAGCAGGTTTTATCGGCTGGGTTAAGGCATTCGCAACGTTCAGCCGAACGGCGCCGGCGACGAGACAGGGGACTTCCCAGGCCGTAAGGAAGCAGTTTACTGTAACGGAAAACGAAACATATTAGGACAGTGTTGAAGCAATTGGGATTCTGGGACTAGTTTTGAAAGTTGTCCATGAGCGCTATCGGGGGTTGGGGTCAGGGTTAGGGTTACACATTTTAGGGTTAGGTTTGGGCTAAAACGTGGCTTAAATGATGGGCGCTACGAGGGACAGGGGCCAAAGGGGACCATCAGTGTGGAAAGCCACTTAAAAAAATTCTTTAAACAAAAACCTAGTTTGGTTATTTAAAATGAATAAAGTCTTTATAGACATGACGGTCTGTGGAAGTTACATTACTTAAAAAATGTTTTTTTTAAGTCAATCTCCTAGTCTAGTAACAAATGTAGGTCTCTGGGTGTATATGTCTGAAGTGCTGTGCAGCCTCACCTTGGCGTGTTGACCCAGATAATATCCAGGTGGCAGAAGTAGATGCACTCTTTATCATCCCAGCTGTTACAGGAGCAGCGCTTGGTCCTGACGCGGTGCGGAGCATGAGCTGGCTGCTCTGGCCTCTCTGATAACGGGAGTCCACAACCTAGAAAAATACATCCCGAGATTAAAAAAGTGCAGACTAATCCTTTGCAGTAGGACTGTGTCCCGTTTGTGGCTATCAACATGTCAACACAAAAGAAATCCACTTGGCGGGTTAACACCCATTTGTGTGGTTAAACAAGTGAGATTGTGATTTATGGTGGAACATTTTGATTACACTATAAATCAGGGAGCTTAATCCAAGTCAAACAATCCTGCAAGAAGTGGCTGCATCAATAATGCTGTGGGTAGCAATGTGATTACTTTTCAATAAAAGGCTGGTTGCTTATCACAGGAAAGTATTCTCTGGAATGCTGAACCCAGCTCTTGTTTTGTACTCTCTGTGGTGACGGGCAAAGAGTCAAAAGCTGCAGTTTGTATCCCAGCGTCTTCCTCTTTTGCTCAACTAATTCGTGCTGCTTTTACTATTTCGTAACATTGCTCATTTAGGTAAACCTCAAACCCTGACCCTAAAACCTTTATCTAAACCAGCTGAGAAAAACTCTGATAATTGATTGCGTGGGCATTTTTTTTTTTTTTACCTGATTTCATTCAAAATCTACAAATACATTTAAAAGAAAAAAAAATCTACAATTCCAAGAAACCCCAAAATATGCTACTCACCCTCTTGCAGAGCCATGCAGATGATAAATAAAGTTAGTGTCTTGCACATGAAGGAAGCCATCATCATCACCACTGTGTCTGATGTTGTGAAGTGAAAATGTCAGTTGTCACACTCCGAGAGGCTTTGCGAGTCTTTGCAGTTGTGCAAGTTGAGGCTGGAGAGCAGACAGGTGCTTTGTGTTCACGTTCCTGCCAGGACATCTACTTATACTACAGCCCCCCCCACCCCCCCCCCCCCCCACGCGGCTGATATCACGGTGGCCCCTCCTCTGCGTACTCGTCAGAACAGTGTTGATTACACAACACACACATATTCCACCTGCCCTCCTCGCATTCCAGCAGTGACCTTAACAGACAGTGCTGTCAGCGCCCCCGGCAGGCCAAGAAGGGCAGGGACAACGAGTCAGGGACCGACTGAGATTCTGACAGCTGCACGGTTTGGAGTAAAGAGCCAAATGCCTTCACTTTCTGCTGGTATTGTTTATATTTCAATAGGATAGGACAAAATAAAAAAAAAAGGTCCAAATATTGAGAGTGTTTTTGCTTTAGAGTTTACACTTAGATTATCTTTGGACATGACACCATAACTAAAAATGTCCTAGACTGAGATTAATTAAGACTTAAGTATTGTCCTGAAAGTTAAAATTTGGACCAGTGTAAGAAGAAGTACTCTGATATTTTACTTGAGTATAAGTAGTAATACCACAGTGTACATTTTTTTTTAGAAAGAAGCACATACATAATATCTGTGAATTACAGTTAGTAATATATTCATGTATAAGCATCACTAATGTTGGTAAATGGTAAAAAGCTAATTTCAACCAGGCTACTTGATATACTGCTGGGCAGTTTAATCCATAATACATCATAATGATGATTTATATTTTGCATTAATAATCTGAAACCTGCGAAGTAATTTGTGACTTATGTTGTCCGATATATAAATATAGTGGTGTATAAAGTACAATATTTGCCTTCAAAATGTGCTGAAGTAGAAATCTGAGACACATCAACATCTGGATTTGAGTGAGGTAACAACAGTGGTTATATAAGCAGTATGATGCCAACGGTGTGTGTGTGTTTCAATGTGTTTCAATCTGGATGTGTGTGAGAAGAAAGGGAAGAGAGAAAAGCAAAAAAAAATGTGAGACAAAAATGTGGCCAGGAAAAAAAAATATATAATGAGGTAATATGAAAAAAGAGAAACATGAATTAAGGGAAAAAAATGAAACTAGAAGCCCGGTAACACTTACTGGCCAGCTACAGGGCCACCAAGCAGCGCTGTGAGTAGCCACTGCTAGGGCTGCACGATATGAGGTAAATATCCAATTGCCATTATTTTGGCTAAAAATGCGATTGCAATATGAATCACGATGTTGTTCATTTGTGTATCATCATTTACATTTTCATTGAAAAATATTAAAATAAAAAAAAATGAAAATGATTATAGGGTGATTTTTTGCAAGGATCTGTATAAAACAGAGATTTTTTTTCTTTAGTCTGTAGGATACAATTTATAGGCTCGGATGTCTCCGTAGCGCCACAGAATTTAATTCAGAATGGTTCGACACATATTTTGCCTTTAATAAATAATGCGCCTGCCCCTGCGATTTGGATATTGCAGAAGTCCATATTTTCGATTTCGATTAAATTGCGATCAATTGTGCAGCCCTGGTCACTACACCACCGAGCTTCTAGAAACACGTGTCACTAACACATTTCTTTATGGTACTCTCTGGTGGGACCGTGGCGGAGTAAAATCCTTCCATAGAAAAGATATCTCAAACAAAACAAAAAAAAACTGATCTAACCAAAGTTGGAGTTTCACACACAGACAGCCTGCCTGGCAGCGGCTCTGTAAGGACCAATGTAGTCCAGATCAACAGAAGTACATTTCCAAGATAATTGCCTGACATCCACATCTATAGGTTGCTGTTCTCAAACTCCATTCACTCCAGAAAACGACAACAACAACCTTTGAGCTGGCAGGCTACACGCTGAATATAGCAAGTTTTTTGGGGGCATTTTAGGCCTTTATTATATGGGACAGCTGAAGATGTGAAAGGGTCGAGAGGGAGAGAGAGAGAGAGAGAGAGGGGGAATGACATGCAGCAAAGGGCGGCAGGTAGGAGTCGAACCTGCGGCCGCTGTGACAAGGCCTGAGCCTTTGTACATGGGGCGCGCGCTCTACCAGGTGAGCTATCCAGGCGCCCCAATATAGCTAAGTTTTGAAGAAAAATTTGGATCATGCAACAAGGTGGGCCTGCTTGGTTGTTTCAGGGAATGATTGTAAAGGTGTTTGGTGTTTTAAGCCCCCAACGTCGTCTTCCAGGCAGCGCTGCCTGGAAGGCACTAGGATTAGGCAATGGTTAGGGTTAGGGTTAGGTGCCTTGAAGTCGACGGTCGCAGTGCTGCGCTTTAAACACCATTGAGCGATTGTAAAGAACAGGTTTACAGCATTTCCTCTCTAACTGGGACATTTTGGGACTGACATGAGAGGATTGCTGTGGACGAGGTACACGCGGCGATACACTGGTAAGAGCTAATGAGGTTTAACCGTGCATCCAGCTAATTGTATGCGACTGTATTTACCACGTATTGTCAAATTCTAATTGGGAATTCAACCCATCCAAAAAGTGTCTCTCTTGATCGATACAACTATACGTTGAAACAGTTGATTGTATTCTGTCATGCAGAACAATAAGAACAGATGATAGTCCCAAACGCAGGAGGTTAAGCGAGGCCATGACATGGCCCTCGTGTTTTTCTTTCTTTCTGTTTTTCCAGAGGCGTTGGGCATGCAGGATGAGGCTGGAGGTGGGGGGGGCGCAGAGAGGAGCAGTAGCAGTAGTAACAGACAGAGGGCTCGCATGTGCCACACGGCACGGCTGATAGGAGGATGATGAAGTCGTCAGCACCCCCCCCATCACCCCGCCACAGGAAGGTAAGGTCATGGCACGATCGTCTCACCCGCCCCTCTACTGTCACATAACAACATCTCAGCGTGGAACATGCTCTGACCTTCGTAGAGAGATACGCAGCCGCCTGCCACATCAGCTTTCTGTAACCCACACCACCACGCATGTAGTGCACTGACACACACACACACACACACCCACACACCCACACACACACACACACACACAGTCAGTTTACACTGCCTATCTCTTACCAGTGACAGAAACTGACATCATGAATTTGACCACAGCCTGGCCGCCCACACAGTCTAACAGTTACAGTTACATGCAAACACACTCAGGTATTCCTCGCTCTTATCAGCTATAGAAAGGGTTATGTATTTCAAATCCATAGGTATGTCCATTTATGTACAGTCATACGTGCATTTCATAACTCGATATCGCAGGCAAAAATGGACGGTGTCTTGGAACAAATGCAAAGAACAAATCATCAAACAAGAACGTATTATTTAAAATACAAACCACTCAGCATGGGCTGACTTGTTTTTTATGCTACTGACTTTAAAAGGCTTTATATCAAGGCAATCAGTCAGGAGATTATAGTAAAGAAACAATCTTCTTTAATTTCTTTTTATAAAAATGTTTCTTTAAAAAAAATTTAGTACATCTCTGGAATCTTTGTGTTCCTTTATAAATACAATTCAAGTCAAATTCCTTGTAAGAGCTAACCTCCCTGGCGGACATATACATTTTTTATTTGTATTTATTTATTTATTCATAACTTCAAGCACTTCCAGAATCTAAATATTAAAAAATTGTGTAAGTAAATGTGAAAGGTCTGGCCAGTTTGGTCAGAAAGGTCTGCTAAAATGACCCGCAACATTTATTAGGTCAACTTACCTTCTTATTACTTACTTACCTGTATTCATTCTGTATGAAAATCACAGAATTAAGAGCCATGTGTCCCATGCAGGAAAAGTCAGTGCATTCATATACACTGAACTAAATTACAAAGCACAACACTTTTGTTATTGCCCCGTTTTTTCATGAGCCGAACTCAAAGATCTAAAACTTTTTCTATGTACACAAAAGGCTTATTTCTCTCAAATATTGTTCACAAATCTGTCTAAATCTGTGTTAGTGAGCACTTCTCCTTTGCTGAGATAATCCATCCACCTCACAGGTGTGGCATATCAAGATGCTGGTTAGACAGCGTGATTATTGCACAGGTGTTTCTTAGGCTGGCCACAATAAAGATCTTTGAGTTCGGCTCATGAAGAATGGGGGCAAAAAACAAACGTGTTGCTTTCATAATTTTGTTCAGTGTACTTTCTCTGCAAGTCCAGAAGTTTCTGTCAATTTCCTATGGGTCATTGTTCAGGCGTATAAAACGATAAATTAGTTTCACACGCTCTTTACCGTACATGGCTTTAAGTCCGAACCGAAGCAGAAGCCAGACCAAAACAAAAAGGCAATTAGAAACAGGAAGGAGTACAATTGTTTAAGCCATTCAACCCAAAGATGGAAAATGTGAGGAATGTTACATCAGAGGAATGCAAAAGATAGGGAGAGACACCTACAGAAACAGGAAAAAACACTGCTGAAACATGGCCATTTGCGCGTGGTCATAGCGTACAGGGGGTTAAGTGGTGGGGGGAAATGCCAAAAGGATGTCACAATGCAGAAAGACTGGCATTTAACCAACTATGTGTTACAGTGAAGAAAGGAAAAAAACTCATCTAGAGCAAATATTTGTCCAGCGGTACAGACTGGAAGAATGGGCTCAATCTCAGTCCCCTTCCCCTGCTGCTCTCTCCAGACAAGGCAGCAGAGGAACATGGTGACTGTGCAAGTCGCGGTGTGCCCTTATCCATTTCCCACATCCGGCGACTGAGGAATGTGAGGCAGTGTGACGATAAACAAATAGCGGAACCGTGATTGCGGAGGATGACTTCAAACGTTTGGTCTGTGACACAATAACACAGAAACAAGTCCCCATAGTGACACAGTGGGAAAAAAATGTGTGTAAGGTGTTTGTGCACATGGAAATGATAAAATGATGGCATTATTAAGGCACATAACTGACTTACTGTAAGTAGCCCGACACTTCTTATAGGATCAACAGTAGTGTTAAAGCAGTCAGGGCCCAAGATATTCTAAAAAAAAAAAATAAAAAAAATCTTACTTTTTTTTTTCTTAGTATTTTAGTTTTTCTTTCCATTTCAATTGGATAATGCAAACTATGCATCGGAGAGTTCCCAGATTAAGCCCCTCTGAGGTTGTTTTTTTCATCTCTCCATCACATCTTTTGATTGTATTGATTATGTAAATATTGTGGCCAGGTTGGTTCAGTGGTACAGCAGGCGCACATATACTGAGAGGTTTGTGCCTCGATGCAGAGGTCCAGGGTTCGAATCCGACCTGTGACAATTTCCTGCATGTCTTCCCCCCCTCTCCCCTTTCTCACCTAGCTTTCCTGTCAAAAAATTAAAGGCGGAAAAGCCCAAAAAAATTACCTTTAGATTATGTAAATATTAACGTGTATTATTTGTATATGTGCAACCAATACAATAAAAAATAACTACAAATATATTTTTCTAAAGTAATCAGTTGTAATTTTATTTTGTCAATTCAAAATTTGACAATCAACATCTAAACAAAATTTTTTTGAGGAAATAAACCCTTTAAACCTGCCTATTCTGTTTTTTGTTGGAATGGGAAGGGTTCAAATGAATTGTGGACCTATCAGAATTTTGCTGCCTCTGCTGTTGCTGGGAAGAAAACGTGATGCTTTCAGATCTGGGATCGGTAGGCCGGTTATGAATTTACTGAAGGCCGAGCAATAGTTTTTAATGAGAGACTAATTTATAATTGACCAATCATACGTTCACTCTAAATGGGCGGGCTTTGTTATCGCTAACTTTATGACAGCTTCCGCAGGCATTTTAAACTCCAGCAATTACACGTGAACTTTGATTTCAAGTCAAGCGATCATCGTACAGTAAGTTATTCAAAATCTAGAACTGATTTTGTTCTGGCCGCCACTGCCACTGTTTTGTATATGTTAAGGTTTATTAGAGAAAACAGTCATCAAGAAGAATTACGGTCAATCTATACATTTATGGGGGGGTCGAACATTGGGAGTTAGCGTAGAGTAGCGTTATCAGCTGAATAGCTTAGCGCAGGGGCTAATGGACCCACGTTTGTATCTCGTAAGTTACCCCACTAATAATGCCCGAAATGATACCAAACGTCTACACTAGTACAAATAGGTTATGTACTCATAAAACGATGGATTGGAAAGTTTGTAAGTACACCAGAAGTTTATGAACACTTGCCTGCTCTCTTCTGCTAGCTGCTGCTGTTGTTGCTGCTGCTGCTGCTACCTGCAGTTAGACGAGTGCTTAGGGCCGTCTACAAATTACTACACCGAAAAGAGATACAACAAAATATTTATTAATTTAATGATTAAATAAGGTAATGTCTCCAAACTTAACTCAATTATAACTTGTCTCCTGCTAGTTATTCTACAGCACTTACTTAAAAAAAAGTTAAAATTAAAAAATATTTTTGTTGCATCTCTTTTCGGTGTTGTAATTTGTAGACGGCCCTTACAGCAGCAACAACAGCAGCAGAGAGCAGAAGCCAGCAGGCAAGTGTTATTTACATAAACTTCTGGTGTACTTACAAACTTTCCAATCCATCGTTTTATGAGTGCATAACCTATTTGTACTACTGTAGACCAGTGATTTTCAACCACTGTGCCGCGGCACACTAGTGTGCCGTGAGAGATCGTCCTGTGTGCCGTGGGAAATTATCCGATTTTACTTAATTGGTCCAACAAATTTTTTTATTGAGTTACTGCAAATCATTTTCCATTGTTGCGCATCTGTGCCTCAATATGATGACTGGTAGAGAAATTAAATACTATTCTGTGTCAGTAGGTAGCAGTATAGCGCAATAATGACCTTGTTGATTTAAGAATAAAAATAATAAAAAATAATAAAATTACTGCCAGCAGGGCAGTAATTTTGCGACCAAATGTTGAGAGTGTGCGACTGTATTTTACACCCAGTCGCACATGTGCGACCAGTAAATTTGCCCCCTTTTTTACACGTTAAACGTTGACATTTCGGTACCTGAGAGCGCGTAAGCGCGAGCTTATCTGTCCTCTCTGAAACACAGAGACAGATAGCACAGCTCTGACACACACGCACACACTCGCACACACGCAGAGCTGCAGACGATGCGAACTACGTTGTCTCTGCAGTTTTGTGGAAGTCACAGTGAGTCACGGAAATGCCGATAAAGTGGTTTCAAGTGTGGTTACAGTTTTTCATAACTTCAAGCAGACAGTGTTTGCTGTGATATATTAATGGCGAGCATAAAGCGGTCGCGGTGCTGTTGACGTTACACTTCCTCAGAGCCGAGCAGGCACAGCAGTGGTCTCTGTGCCCTGGAGGCTGACTGATTGTGTCCCTAAAATTTTCAGTTGGGGGCCACTATGCTCCTAATGAAAAAAGTTAGTCTGGAGCCCTGCTGCCACCTTTCGCACGCATCCCGCAGTGCCAGGATGTAAGCAGTAGGGCCGAGATGATCGATGTAAGCCTGCAAAAGCGATGGATACATTAAAAAAAAAAGAAAAATGCAGATTCTGATTATTAGGCTACAATGTGTCATTTTTGGTTGGTGGTGTGCCGCGGGATTTTTTTAATGTAAAAACTGTGCCGTGGCTCAAAAAAGGGTTGAAAACCACTGCTGTAGACGTTTGGTATCATTTCGGGCATTATTAGTGGGGTAACTTACGAGATACAAATGTGGGTCCATTAGCCCCTGCGCTAAGCTATTCAGCTGATAACGCTACTCTACGCCAACTCTCCCAATGTTTGACCCAGGTGAAAAAAGCTTCTTGGGGGGTGTTTGGCTCGAGGTCATGGTGCAAAGGACCCTAGGGTGGAATTACTCTGAACCATCACTTTAATGTTACCAACACATGTACTGTTGATATGGCATAATGACCGTTTTCCCAAATAAATTGTAACATACGTATTTATTTAAAAGGCCGCTGTGCCAATCTAAAACTATTATGTAAGAACAATATTGCCTGTTTGTAGTGGCGGGTTCCAAAATGCTGTGAGGGCCTAGTTGGTTGTGTGGTAGGAGGCTATCATGCGTTTTGCACGCCCCCAACCCCTCACCATATTCTGCTCAAGGGCACACACAGCCTGTGGGATGATACGATTATTTGTAAGGAGGATTTGCTTTTTACTGAAATCAGCTGTTTTTTTGTTTTGGGGATAATACTCACTCTCTCCATGCTGTATTCTAGTTGCATTGTTAAGGCTGGACTAGCATCTTCATTTTTGTTTAAGAGCTGTAATTGTCTTTTTTTTTTTTTTGCAGTACTATAAGAGAGGACACAATAAGCTAGGCTGGCAGTTTACATCTAGCCTGACAAGCCAGACCCACATCAAGATGTTGGGTCTGGGAACTCCCCAATCCGAGGGGGCGGGATAAACGGTTGTTTTTCATATTCCCTCTGCACGCAATAGGATAGCGCTACAACCAACCAGAGCAACACTAGTTGATAGATTAAACTTTTGCCGTATCCGGTCGGCAAATCTCCGAACACATTTTCCTTTTTTAAGAATGACTTCAGTTGTTAACTCCAAGTCTTCCAGTGTCGCGGCCAAAGCCGATTCCACTGTGGTTGTACCAGGTATGGATGTGGAACTGTGTGAATGTGACAGGTCATTGTTGCAAATGAGAATTTGTTCTCAATCAACTTATCTGGATAAATAAAGGTTAGATAATTAAAAATAAAACAAAGGGCGCACACTCAAACTACATTGCTAGGCAACGCAGCGGTTGTTGGTGTTGTTATTAAGAGAGTTCAGTGTGTTGTTGTACTCACCTGTTTGAGCGTCATTAAGCCAGCTTGGTTTTCCTGTCGTTTCCTGTCTGCTGCAGACGATTTCACCTCAACACACTTTGCAGGACTCACTCAGTCATCCTGGCCCTAGTTGAAATCATGACCACCCCCAGGAATGTGACACCACATCAGGGAAAAATGCAGACATGTCATCGTCAAGAGGGAAATCAAATAAATTACAAACAGGAAGCAAACTTGGCAGATGACGCAGATGAGCCAGAGAGACATATGAGTGAGGTGAAGAATATGTACCTGTGTATGAGAATAGATGGAGGCTTTGATAGCGTCATTACCTACACTGACCGAAACTACGAAAACTTAACACACTGACACTTCCAGTGTGTTTGAAAGTGTGTGTGTGGGTGTGTGTGTGATCAGGGTGTCTGCAACGACCAGTCACCTCTAAGTTATGATACCAAGTAAAGACCAATTAAAACAAGAGCATAGCTGATAGAAGCTCTGAATCATATTTATTCACGGGTATGGTAAGAAATATGGTATACTGTATTGTACCATTCATGTTCTATGCTACCGCAATCCAACAAACACTAACTGTAATGTTCAGATTAATTTAAACCGGAAGAAATAGCTGGAATATACAGTAATATTCTAAACTCAAGGTTCACTTAATTGCTTTATTCCGGAGCTTTCAGTTGAATTCCATGGTCTTCTACAATGGGTGGAGTTCGCTCAGGTGTCAGGGGTTATGACCCCTTTAGAATATTATATTTATTATTTTTACACACACACACACACACACACACACACACACACACAATACTTTATTACAGAATGTAACGTACAGTAATGGTAGCTGACTCCTTTTCTTCACATTGCTCACCAGACATAACAATCTATGTATAATGTTTCATATACTGAGAGCAACATGAGATATTATCAACTCTTACTTCTATTTACATTTTTTTTAAAGAATTATGACAATTTTATATATTTGTAAAATTCTTCAATGTTTTAAGCAGGACACTTTGAGAACTACAGTAACTTCTGTCCGTTTGCAGTTTAACGAGAAGAACCGTCTTAACGTTTCACATATCTAGTCTTTCAAGATAGGCAGACCCCCGATGTTCTATTTGTTTTTAAATTGCCATGGTAATGGACATCTTTGACTCTTCATGATTGTAGAGGATGTGTGACCCAAGGCAGTCTGAAGCTGTGGATCAAAATGAAGATTGCAGAAAAAACTAAAACATGGGGATTTCATTTGATTACATACATTTTGTTGCCTGTAAAATAAAAGAAACAGAACCTCATGCATACATTCAGGAGGCATTCATCTCCATTTACCCCCCTACTGTTAAAGCTTTCATATTCCTATGAACTTCAGCTGACCCACATCATGGCCACTAGGGGTTTCAATAGCATTATTGCAAATGGAACATGGAGAAAATTAAAATGATGCATCATTTAGTCTTCTAGTGACTACTAAAAAACATTTCAGGAGAAAATCAGTAGAAAGAGAAACTGACCCATCTGTTTTTCAAACTTAATTAAGTTATGGTAATAGTAATCTTGTACTGTATATATATATATATATATATATATATATATATATATTTTAAATGTCATATTTGAGCTTACTTACTGATATATACACTCACCGGCTGCTTCATTAGGTACACTTGTACAATCTAATGTGATCCAATGCTACAACTGCATAATGCCATAAATCCTGCCTTTACAAAGATAATAATGTTCCGTTTTGATCGACACTGTCAGAGAGGTTTTAATTTCATTATGTGGTTATTATGGAGATTTTAGTTTCCAGTGGTGTTGAACTGGGCTGCATTGCTGTCTCTCCAGTATATTGAGAGGCGTTCCTAATATTTGGTCCACGCCATATACATGCATACATGAGAGGAGCAGAACATTAGAAACACCTTTCAGTACAATGCACTCTGCTACAACACCACCACTAACGTAAAGTAGAATCGTTAGTTTCTGACGGTGACAACAAAAACTGAAAAACTCAAACATTCATGGCATGGCTGCTGTGTTGAATCCCATCCGATTGTACAGTAGTACCTAATTTAGTGGCCGGTGAGTGTATATATATTAATATTTTACTTATGTATCGTCGCTCTCGGGCAGAAACCTTGTATCCACATATATCATTTCATATTTTTTCATAAATAAATGCTATTGGTCACCCTTTACGTCGGTCTGTGGGTTTTTATAAATATTTAAACAGTGACAAGCTGATTTTGTTTGACTTTGTGTGAGAAAAAAATAGCTCAATAAAATTTTCCTGAAAAGCAATACATTTGGACATGGTTGCCCGACTGCGATGGTATACATACATATTATACTACCAAGATGACTATAACACTGTAAAGTAATAGCAAATGTTCACCTATTGTCTGTAATTCTCAGTTTTGCTATAGAAATCTCCTGGAATCGTGGCTGGGTTGGATCAGTGGTAGAGCAGGCGCACATATACTGAGAGGTTTATGCCTCAACACAGAGGTCCAGGGTTAGGGTCAAATAAAAATGTGAAAGTACCCTCTGATTATTCCTGCGGTGTCTGGGTGTGTGTGTGTGTGTGTGTGTTGTCTCCCGGATGATTTATTTCAGGAGTGTTTTTAGTCCATGGTCCAATACCTTCAGTGTGCGACGTCATCCCTTTCAGTTCCCAGGCAGCATGAGCCAAGATGGGCTTAAAGTTGCTCTCTCCTGCCACCCAGTGGCTACGTGTGACCACTTCAGCCTGGAGAAAGAAAGAAGAGCTGCCTTTATGTGACCGTATCAGCACAGAGGAGAGAAGGAAGATCAGTGTCAAACACAACACCATGAAAAAAATAAAAAAAAAGAAAGAATTAAAGGCAGGCTGTGAAACGGATTTTTTGTAAAACTAGTGTTTCCATTCCAAGGAGTGGAATTTCATCATCAAGTACAATCTCAGCACAGCCACAGGGTGGTGCCACGCTCATCGCCACGGTATCTGCAGGTTTCAGGGAAACTAAGAACAAGGCTCTTCTGTGTTCCGTTTCAAATGTACAAATCAAAATCCCATGCTTTACATTCCTAATCGTTGTCTTTAGCATGCAGTAAAACGTGGGTTTCTTACCATTGATTTCCATTGATTCCTACACATCAATTAGCATTTAAAAAAAATGTAAAACTTACAGCAGCGTTGTAGTTGAGTCACCAACTGTCGAGTCCGAGTCAAGTCTCGAGTCCCCAGTGTTCAAGTCCGAGTCCAAGTCAGCAAAGAAGAGTCCGAGTCATGTCACCATTACCTGAGTTTGAGTCGAGTTACGTGGCCAGAGAATAGGGACTCGAGTCCGAGTCCAGGATTTGCCATCACAAGTCCAGGACTTGTCATCACTGCCTCTTACACATAACAGTAGTCAGAAACTTTATCCAACTTCCGAGTCCGATTTCATAAAACCCAGAGTCTGAGTCCAAGTCCAAGTCATCATTTCGCAAGTCCAAGTCGAGTCCAGAGTCCAGAGAATAGCGTTTCGAGTCGGACTCAAGTCCGAGTCCAGGACTTGAGTACTCCATCGCTGCCTTACGGTACGTTCCACTGGAAAAGTAGAGCGGTAACTAACTCAAAAACCAGGCCTGTTAACACAGTTGTAATATAAATCTGTAAAAATGAGAAGTTTAATGGTAAACATGAAAATGGCAGAGTGATTGTATCATTTATAAAACCAACAACACAAAAATACATGTATCTGTTTATGAAAAGAACTGTGCCGTAGCTACCATGTACGTGAAACAGGTTTCCTCTGGATATCAAATTATTTGTCAGTGCACTCCAAACGTCTTGATCGGAAACTTCTATAAAAAAAGGAGGTGATCGTAACCCTGCTTCTTTGAACACAAACAAAGACAACACAACAAAATAATAAAAATCTGACGACATAATAATAATAATAATCACAGCTTTTAAGAATGACATTTCAAACCACAATCTTGACATAAAAATTGCACTTCAAAATACTGGTCGGGGTGAATAAATAATTGTAGTACCTTTCTATATCCATTCTGGTAATACAGTACATTAACACAGCAATAGTATATTAGAGCTGTCAAAGGGGGTGGGGGGGGGTTAATAGAGAAACTGATTAAAACTTTGTCTATTTTTCATTCCAGCTGCTTTTTGCATATAGTACAGAATTTGCATAATAGCGCATAAATAAATTAACAGCAATGACATCAAACAAGAGGGTAAAAAAAGATTTACAAAACATACTGCATATCTAACATAGTGTCTATATATATATATATATATATATATATATATATATATATATATATATAATATATTATTCATATAATTACATTATAGCGTCATTCAGAAGCGGTGCTCAAGTGCTCTTGCCTTTTGTACTCAGTCTCCAACCCCAGTGCTGTGTTTTGACATCAGCCTCAGGTTGTTTTTATTGTCTTTTTGCACTGTCCCGTTCAGACTCTCCTCCTATCAGTGTTGTGTCTGGGAGGAAGGAGCCTTTTTTTGGCCTTGGGTGGTCTCGGGGTAAACACACCTCCCTAGAACATGAGCGTCTGTGTCGACCCCCAGGTGCCTGGTCTCCGTCCCGGGACTCGGAGGGTTTCTGTGTAATAAAGCGTCCGATCGGCCGCCCCCGGACATTCCCCCCCCCGACCCCTCCGGGTCCTGTGGGCTGGCTCGGCTGCGCTGCCACGGCTCTTTGAGAGTATCGTGGCGCTGCAGCGGAGGGAGCATCCCCTTTGGAGCGTCCCTTAGTCTCCAGGATGCCCCCGCGAGGCCGGCTGGGGCTGCTACAGGGGCTGCTCACCAGGCTGTACAGAGGGAGGGTGGACCGGGGCTGAATCATGTGAATCCCCCCGATGGGAATCAGGAGGCTCGGGGACCTGCTCGCCCCCTGGGAGTGCAGAGGGAGGTGACTCAGGACGTTGAGGGCTCTCCGAGGCCGCGCAGGATGTGTGGAGATGTGGCTCAGACCAAACTCATCCACGGACTACAACAAACGAAAAAGAGGAGAGGGTGGGAGGGGGGGGGGGGGGGTATAGGTGAAGGAAAAGCCAACCTGATCACAGAGCACCCCTCTCACCACCCTCTACCACTCTTTCCAGTTACTTCCATCAGGCAAACAATACAAAGTTCCACTGGCCCAGAAAAACAAACATCGGTTACACTTTACTTTGAAGGTATCTACATAAGAGTGACATGACACTGTCATGAACGTGTCGTAAACATTATAAACAAGTCATAAACGTTCATGACGTAACGTTTCTTTTAGTAAGTGTCACTCGGCTTTTGTCATGACAAGTTATGGTTAGGGTTAGAGTTAGGGTTCATGTGTTCATGACAGTGTCATGTCACTCTTATGTAGATACCTTCAAATAAAGTGTTACCCCAACATCTTTCATTCCCTCTGCAATTACCACTATGAACAACATAAAATAGACACTTTCAAGCTGCCGTTTTGTATGTTTTCAATGTGTGTTTGTATGTTTTAAATGTATTAAAACATACATATAGTTTTTTAATGTGTCTTGTCTTGGGACAGACAATAAAGCTGTCTTTATCTTTACCTATATTTAAAAAAGATAAAGAAAAAAAGAAACTTGAATGGTTCTGCTGGTAAAACTAAGTCACTTCACCAGCAAAATAAAAAATAAAGACAGAGTGGCCGGTTAGCTCAGTTGGTAAAGCAGGCACATATGTATTGAGAATGCCAAGGAGGTAGATTTAAAAGTATGATTTTTAAAGTGACCATAACTGTTGTGTTATGATATGGTGGCTCAATAGCAATGACTCAATGATTACGTGGCCTCGGTGCTGAGAAAACAACCTTTAAAAGCCTCGTTCTGGGAAGGCGCTGGGAGTTAGCGACCAGCAGTTAAATCATTTCATTTTCTTGAGTCAGTTACTTTAAAAGAGCATCTTAACTCGCCTCGACAGTGTTTCCCCTATGACTTTACAAGAAATGCCAGAAAAATCTTTATTTCTTTATGTCAAAAATAACGCCAGTTATTGTGTTTCCCCTATATTCATTCAGGGACGCACTGCTGTGAGTTCACGAACAAGGCAACTGTCTTAACCGTGGTTAGTTCACGCCTGTAACAGCAGGACAGTCGCGTGTGCTTACTCTTACTCAAACTGCTAAAGTCAGTCATCAGACCTAAATTGAGGAAAACTATGCTCGTTATTGTAAGTGCAATGATAAGTCAAAGTCATTACTTTATCAAACTGTATGAATGTGAGTCCCAGGCCAGGTTAGGAAATTAACTAACAATGTAAAGATCAACAAGTCACTGATATATATTTTCAAATTTGATTCATTCAATAAATTATTATTTTTTTGTCTTAAATCCACCAGCCATTTTCATATTATACCAACATTTGCAGCATCCTGAGCCTTTTTGGTAAGGTTACTAGGAAAACTCAGCCCAGGATAGTTTTATTCTCCCCAAAACATGTTTCCTTTTTATTTTTAAAGAACTATACAAAAAAGAAATCACAACTTTTTTGCAACTTTCACTGTCTCCCGCAACTTCATTGCAACAAACATACGAAATACATCGCAACTTTTATCGCAATTCTTTACAAAAGCTCCCGCGAAATCAGGCATTTTGGACCGCAACAATCTCAAAAAAAGGCTGCGAAATCCTGGAGGGACTCTCATATTCAGATTTTCGGTTACACTTTACTTGAAGGTATCTACATAAGAGTGACACGACACTGTCATGAACGTGTCGTAAACATGATAAAAAAGTCACACACGTTTATGACATAACACTTCAGTCATTCGGTTTCTGTCATGACAAGTTAAGAGTTAGGGTTCATGTGTCATGACAGCGTCATGTGTTCATGACAGTGTCATGTCACTCTTATGTAGATACCTTCAAGTAAAGTGTTACCAGATTTTCTTTTTCATTTAACGTAGCGCATCAATTTAGAACGGTAAACCGTCCGTTTCACCGGAACTCTTTAGTAGGTGTCCTATACCCCTTTTTAAATGGGACACCCTGCAGCCAATCAGAATGGAGTATTCACCCAGACCACGGTACAAATTCACATATATGCACCCATCAAATATTTAGGTATATAAAAATGGCTCCACTTTACCAAATACATGTGTAGCTCACACGCAAACAGAAATGTCTGTGTGCAGATGTGAAAAACAAGGCAGAGAATGTGAATTAGTTATCTACTCCTGTGAGACCTATATTAGTGTGAGGAGGAAGTGGTGAGGTTACACCATAACATAACTACAAGTTTGGAGTAGACATGTATTTTTTATTTATTTATTTTTTTTTCCATTAGGGTGAACGGAGATGTTCACCGCCGTTGTTTGCGTCGTGGACATGTGGTTCCAATCTTGGGTGTTTAACGATCGGCCTGCTCCTCATTTTTATCAGCGGCTGCCCAGGGAAAACATGTTGCGTCTATTTGGGAGCTCTGCCGCATTATTTTAAGGCTTCAGAGCTGCAGGCTTGGTTTGAGCGATAATAAAAACGAGAGAGTTGCCTTTCCTTCCTTTTCCAATAAATGTGCGACTATTAAAATAACCTCATATGTACCAGCCTATCTATATTTGTTCTAGATGTTGACTTACTAGGGTTTAACTGAGCCACACAGGATTAGCTCTGTGAGGCCAAAAACTGATCTATTTAAAAACTGTGGGCTAAACTAACAGAGATGGATCGAGTCACAGGTGAGTGAAGACAGCGGTTTGAACAAAAGCCACGTTTTGACCAGCGTTAATTATACCCACGGCAAAAACAGAGCATCATGACAGATTCAGAATGAGAAAATAAAACAATGGCTGGGTTAGGTTATATGCAGAAAACTGACGGACATGTTTCCCAATAGGTTTCCACGATATGAGAAAAACATGCGATATGCGATACATTTGTTGAATACGGTGATAACGATATTACTTGTGAGAAATAAAACTGTTATTAAAGTGTACTTCGTTTTGCATTTTCTGCTGCTTTCAGTATTCTGCTCAAATAAAACAAATTGCGCATTGAATTTAAAACACATTCCCAACATTCTTCTATTGAACACATTAAACATTGAATTACAGATAAAAAGGTACCACTAAATAAAAAATGGCGTTTACATTTTAAAGTGCGGCTTTCTACGGTCTTTCAACTAACTCGAAGAATCTCTGAGGGTCTTTCGCGATATGTCGCAGCCTTTCGCAATGTGTTTACTGCACAAGTTGATATCGCGAGGACGATAAAAAAAAACTATATATATATTGTGCAGACCTATTACATGTTTTTTTTTTTTTAAAGTGGCCATATCATGCTCATTTTCAGGTTCATAATTGTAATTTGAGATTATATCAGAATAGGTTTACACGGTTTAATTTTCAAAAAACACCATATTTTTGTTGTCAGTCGCACATGCGCAGTAGCTAGGTAAGGACTACATGAGCTAGCTAGCTGTTTCTCCAACTTCGGCCTGTACAAGGCAGGATTAACTGGGAGACTTCTTCTAAACGAGGGCGCAGTTCCAATTTTAGGTGGAATACCTGCAGAACAGGGACATGGAAGTAGTTCTATACAATTTATTTTGTAGATTAGGGTGAATGTGTGTGTGTTGTAGCACAGTTTTGCCATTGAGAACGAGCTAGCATGCTAACGGTTTCCCTCGCTAGTGACGTAGAAAGCTGTGATTTTGAACAGCTCCCCCGGGGACTGAAGGCAGGACACATTCAGAAACCGTATCTCGTGTGGAAGGACCAGAGACACAAAATAACACCCCAAATCCCAGAAAAAAAGTGATTTTTTTTCATAATATGGGCACTTTAAGCAAAAGCTGAAGTGTCTCACCAGTCTTGCTGTAGACGGTCGGCCTCTTGGGTGAAGACAGGCTCGACACGGAGGCCCAGAGAACTCCGATCCATGGGACTGAACTATTATGGGAGAAAGACTTCTAACAGGGGAGACTGGTCTCAGAGTGGAGGGGGAGACATGACAACTGGATGGGGACTGGGGCCTGGGTGGGGGGCTCCGAGGTGGAGACGGCTCCCTCTGTGGAACCACGGGTTGAGTACCTGGAGAACAGGAGCCTCCGGAGGACACGGACGCTGAAGCGTCGAAGCGTCTGCGGGCGAACAGAGCCCTCCTGGCGCTGGCCGAGCTCTTCTGGGTAGAATCCTTAGGGGGACCCGGGATGGATTGGCTGGGTTCTGGTTTCTCACTGTCAGAAGAGGCAGTGTGAGAGCTTTCAGCCGCCTCGGAGCGGTTGTCTTCATCACGTCTGCCATCTTTTTCCCTTGCGTTGTCATCCTCATCAGGTCGACTTTTCCCCAGATCAGCGTAGTCAGGATCTTTTTGTTTATCGGGTTGAAGTGAACGTTCTCCACAGACTCCTAGGACAGGGGAAAAAAAAAGTCGCTTTTCAACACACAAGTTCAATAATAGGGGGTGCCCGATGGCCCGGGGCAGTTAAACGCCACGTCGGGCAAGTTAAAGGTGCAGTAGGTAAGACTTATAAAACTACCTTTCTATCATATTTGCTGAAACTGACCCTATGTTCCAGTAGAACTACATGAAACAGGTCATTTAAAACAAAATCTGTCTCCTCTGGCACTACCTATAGCTGTAGTGTAATTTGCAAAAATCCACCGCTCCCTGTTCAGATGCACCAATCAGGGCCAGGGGGGTGTCTAACTGCGTGTCAATCACTGTTCATGCACACGCATTCATTCACCCTTGTGGGGGGAGGGGCTTAGGAGACCGTTTTGGGCTTTAGCGGAAAGCGGGGAGGGACTGAGAAGTTGTTGATGTTCAAATGTTTTGGCCAAGTCCTGGATCTTCACAATCTTAACTACAGCACCTTTAATATAACAACCCACTTGCCCGTTTGGGCATTGTTGTATTATAGAGTTCAACAGTCCCGCCCCTCCTCTGAGAGACCTTGGGTTCCGGAAGTAAATTTCCCATTCATTTCTCCCATTGACGTCTGGAAAAATCCGTACATAAAGAGTTTTAGACCATGCCTTAGGCTAACCAGCTACGATGTGACTCAAAGGGATACAACGTACCATTTCGAGTGAAAAAACGAACACAAAATCCAAAAAAAGTCAAAAGGTACAGGACTGTGTACATATCGTCATTTCAAAGCGAAGGCACTACTCATCCCATAAACCACCGCGCACCACTGAATAAAGGAAGCTACGTTAGTTTAGCTAACGGCTAATTGGGCTAACCGCTAGCTGAGACAGCATAGAATAACTTTAACAGACCCTCAAAATCAAACCTGAAAATAACCGTTAACATATATAACGGCTGTTACGTCAGCTGTAGCCTGCTTTCCCCAGGGTTTAGTTTGAGTTGACGTTATTTTAGACTGAATCAAGCGGTCAGCTAGCGGTTAGCCGAAATAGCTGTTAGCTAAACTAACGTTAGCTTCCCGGCGGAGGCCAACGGCAGAAGCGTGGAACAGATCGTGATTCATGCAGTGTCGTAAATCCTCGTGACGGATCGTGCAGGCAGCTCCCCCTCCTCCCCCCTCCTCACCAGCACGAGTTACACCAATCAGAGGCATCATATTGGGATTGTTCAGGATTGTGGGTAATGAAGTACTTATCCAAGACATCGCAAATAAAAGACGTTTATCTCAAAACAAGGTTGGTGCCCCATGATTTTTGGCATCTATATGATTATATAGAATCGCTTAGTTACGTCGGCATGCTGGTTTTAAGTCCATCGACGGTTACCATTTTATGGCTTATACTCCAAATTGTCAATGGAGAAATTGCATTGTATTTTTACTTCTGGAACCCGCTGTGGGCGGGACTGATGAGCTCTATAATCATCTCATTTAAATGAGGCCAATCAAGGATTGCATTGCCGCTTAATGCTTTTTTGGGAAAGAAATTTTTTTTGTTTATATTTGTGACACATTTTTTTCAAACTTTTTTTTGACCCTTTTCCTTGAAAAATAAGAAAGAAAATTGTACAGGGGCTGGTAAAAACGGACTTCGGGAAGGTAGATTTTCATTTATTTATTTTTATCTTGCCCGATCGGATAAAAAAAAAAAAAAAAAAGAAACTTAGCGTTGAACCCTGAATGCATTTTTTGTTTTCTTTCTTTCACCAATTCCATTCTTAAATTGTACGAGGTCAGCCATCTGCTGCTTATACAATAGAGATTTCATCCTAATTTGGACTTTTTCTACCTGATCAAGCATACAATTCTGGTAAAAACACTTTAAAAAACAATTTTCTTTCAATTTAATTTTACCTTGTGTTATTAACTTAACTTTCCTAACTGCAGCAATGTGTAGACAATAAAAATGGGACTGTATTAGGTGTAAGGTGCTCGGTGTGTCGCAGTTCATACCAGCAGAGTACATTTTTTCCCTGGGTGTAACGTATAAGAGCCTCTCCCATGTTTCTCCACACATATCTTCCATCTTTTGACGCCCAAGATCTTGATATGCTGCTAACCAATGTTTACATTTCTCTTCAAACAAATGTGAAATGTTGAAGCTCAAATCAATGTGACAAATTATATAAGCCAACAGAATTAGTGCACAGTTTGAAGCTATTAATGAATTCAAGGGTCAACTGCATGTGGCTCAGACTACAGCAGTAGATAAAATTATGGGCAGTCACCAATAAAAGGACTGGTTGAGATTCTAACCAATGAATAAATAATAAAGCCAATAACTATCTACTCGATCTACTGTGTAGAGGGCATCTACATTTCACCATTGCAGCCGGGGAATGACTGTAACAGCACTGTCCACACACACATACACACACACATATATATATATATATATATATATATAGTACAGGCCAAAAGTTTGGACACACCTTCTCATTCAATGTGTTTCCTTTTTATTTTCATGACTATTTACATTGTAGATTCTCACTGAAGGCATCAAAACTATGAATGAACACATATGGAATTATGTACTTAACAAAAAAGTGTGAAATAACTGAAAACATGTCTTATATTTTAGATTCCTCAAAGTAGCCACCCTTTGCTTTTTTTGATAAAACTGCAAACTCATGAGGTAGTCACCTGAAATGGTTTTCACATATATATATATAGACAGGAGGTTAAAAGACAAAACACAGGCGTCAAAGCACTTCCTCGTTGCTGAAACACATCAGGTCAATACGCAGTTCATTGGACTACAGCTGAACATTTTCCACCTGTGGATATTTGTTAGGTTGCTCCATCAACATATCACGATGCAACACAAGGTGTGTCCAAAATGAGATATTACAAAGAAAGCCTGCATGCTTTAAAGTGCTCATATTATGCTTTTTGGCTTTTCCCCTTTCCTTTATAGCAGGGATTCCCAAAGTGTGGCACGTGCACCCCCAGGGGTACGCGAGCTGCCACCAGGGGGTGCGCGAGAGGAAAGTTTTAATGGCGGTCTGTTTTTTAAATGGGATTTTTCCATACAATAAAATTTAAAAGGCCTTGCCTATTGCTACAATGTTTCTTTTACGCGGCTGAAAATAACCGTGCTTTCTTGTTAATTAGCCTGTGTCTGTCACTCGTCCTCTTAAAAGTGGAAGCTTGTGCGTAGCTTTGTTGCATTATCTTGAAACTTTGTTGATGTTGTTATTGTCATGCGTGTTCTGGTTATTTGCGCATGATTAAACATGAGTCTTTATATGGCGATAAAACAAAGCTTTGTTGCGTTTTTTTTAAGTGGGGATTGGGGGTGCGCCAACCCGGTTGGGACATAGAAGGGGTGCGCAAGGAAAAAAAGTTTGGGAACCGCTGCTTTATAGCATTCTTTTTGTGCATGTTATAGGTTTACAAAGTGAAAAAGCCCAAAGTCCACCCCAAAGGGACTTACCATCTCCAACAGAAAACACTGTTCACAAACTGCTCCAAACAGCTCTATTGTAGTCCAGCCTTTACTTCAGAGACAAACGTGGTCACTTTGGAACACACGTTATAATGCTCGCCTAGCTGCTAGCATGGCACGCCATCATACTCTGCTCCTGACTGGCTAGCAGTACTTACTGCACATGTGCGACTCCCAACAAAGATGGGACAGAAGTGAGATGCCTCACTCTGTAGCTAAAACAGAGAGCTCAACACACAGGGTGAAAAGAGGAGCTGCAGCAATGTGCAGTACACACTAAAAAGTGTTTTAGAATCAAAAGTGCAGTGGCATAAAACACTGTTTTTTAGTAGATCAGTACATAAAAAAAATAAAACCGAACAACATAGCATACCTTCATCGTTGCCATCTGGGTAACAGGTTTCGTTTCCACGTGCCTCTGATCTCAGGTGTTTGACGAGGCTTCCTGTAAAAACACAAAAGGCAGGCTGAGCTCATAATGGACGCACAGTGAACACAGATAATACAAAAACAATCAAAATCCTTTCCTTACCTTGGGCTTTGAGAGAAAGGTTACAGTGTTTGCAGTAAGATGGGGGGGATTCTGTGATGCGATGGGTGCACTTTTGCAGCACACTGGTATTCTTAAGGTGGAACCCACAGTCCTTACACTGGCACTGCCCTCTACCTCCACCATGCATGACACCATACTTCTCATTTGATCTGCAGGTGTGAAGAGAGCAAGAGGTTTAAGCTGCGTTCAGACCCCTGGCAATTTGACTCAGGGTTGTGCGGCGTTGGCAGTGTACGGAACTCTCACACCGCCTCAAAACAAAATGACAAGTTCGATCGCCGGGTACATGATTGGCCACCGCAGCGTGACGTTGGGATGCATTTCTTCACAAGTTGAGTCAGTCTCAACTCTTCGGCACAGGCCGCTGTGAGTTTTTTCGTTTCCCGCCTGAACGCAATACCGGCATTCAAAATAAATGGACAGACTTGCGTTTTCGCCACGCTGTCTGATGGTGACGCAGGCGGTGTGAATGCAGCGTTAAGTTTCGTCCTCAGAGCTTTTCCCTGTCTATTGATGCTGCTCCTTTCAGGATAAGAGTCACAATCAATATGAGCGTAAGTGGAGCTGACAGACTGGCTGCAGGCCCTTTAGCACCTGGAAGCAGCTTTTTAGTGCCTGTATTTATCCAGTGTGTAAGTGCGCTATCTGTTTGGCCTTAACTACACAGTGAGCTCACACTGCGGCAGCTGGGCCCGGGGTCCACCCCTCCGTGTGCACTGAGGGTCCCTCAGCGAGGCACCCACTTTAGCTTCAACAGAGCAGCTTTCATAAGCCAAAACCAGACCCCCCTCGCCCTCCTCCCACTGCCTTATAACCCCATCACAGCTCACACCACCACCTAGTCCAAACAAGGGGGAGCCTACGATGTGGCCCAAGGTCCGGGGGTTTGCTGCAGCCAGCCAATAAAAGCAGGCCAGAGAGGGAAGGAAACCCTGGCCCAGACCAGCTGCTGCTCCAAATAAGCATGAAAAAAAAAAGAAAACGCAGAAAATGAAAACATTCCTACGACAAACAATCGGTCTGATTATAATCGGCTGTTTTTTCTTCTATTTCCACTGCAGGCTTCACGGGTGGATAAGCTCGCCAGGTATCATAAACGCTGGCTTTTACGGTCATGAAAAACTTTCAAGTTGATGAAAGAGAAAACACTTTGCAGGGACACTGTACTCCTACACTGTAAAGCGGCTATGTTCATCGGCTTTTCACAGGAACACAACAGCCAGGATTTGAGTCTAGTTGCCCTTGCCTTCCCAACAACAAAAATGGCAATGCTGGACTACCTTGCTGCCTCCGTTTTTTCTTTTTGTCCCTCAGACAGACTGGACAGACAGAGAAGGAGAAAGCGAGCAGGCGTGAAGATGACTCACTCTTTTAGGATGGCTGTGATGAGCGTCAACATGAGTCACAACAGGGATTTGTTCATAGACACACTCCCAAACCAAAAAAAGAGACCCACAGATGGCACCTCCCTGCACTCGCCTGCATCGCAGCAGTGTTTATTTCTGATGGGTATCAGAAGTACTGAGCGAGTCTGGTTTAACCTCACTGCAAATTCATTTAAGAAGTGTGCGCACTTCAATTGAGACAATAAATCAAAGAACGTCCAAATAACCTTACATGTTTGCATACAGCATTTCACTTTTGAGTCAGTCATCGCTGTTTGTTAAAATATTCCTTTTTCTGACTTCTGACTATAGTTTCATTATTTACATTTAAATATCATGAAAAAAAAAAGAAGACGAAAATCACATTTGCTTGAACAACAAACTCAAGTCAAGTGACAGTATAGTGTGTCCTGAACAAAGAGTCCATTAGTTTCTAAATCAGGACACCTCGGGCAGAGTTTTACCTCGTTGGTCCATTGCAGGGAGAGTTATCTGGTAATACAGCATTAAGCAGAAGTATGGTTGCTATGGTTACTCGCAAAGAAACCATTTAATATGCTGCATTTCCAGCTGATTTAGAACAGTGGTTAAACTGTGTGTCGAATGTTAGTTTGAGGTGGCAATGGCATTAAAAAATTAAGACTTTGTGCCCATTAATAGTAAGATACATCAGAAGGTATTCCATCCAATTACATGTAAGAAATGAAACAGTGGGATCCAGGAGTTTGATTTTACTACATATAAACACCTACAGTAGCCTAATGAACTTTGGTTTATTCGTCATTCAAGTTGTCTGTCTCTGCCCAATCCCATTCAATATGTCAGGCTCCCTTTCGTGACTAATGCTACGTACTTACATGTACAGTACGTACTGTATATTTTCTACTCGTTCCTTTGGTGTCAGTGTAAGAGAATATAACATGCTGCCGCAACATGTGAATGACCATGATGATTGGTTTAAATTAATCTCTACAGGCGCAAAGGGAGCTAGGTGGTTTCCTGGCTTCGGCCCCTCAACAGATGGGCTCTGTTGGTGCAGACAGCCAACCGATGGCCTCACCAACACGGTGGACAGACAGCTTCCACAACATACCACAATATGTGACGCAAGGCCTCAAAACTGTAAGTAATGAGGGATGTAACACTGTAAATACAGTGTGACAGTATGCCACCAGTAAACTTGGACGTTACAAGCTAATGTTCTCATGCATCTTACACAGCGCTGAGCTGCTCACAAGTTCATACTCACACTCTCTCAGAGATCCAAACTTCGGGAGGTTGTTTTTTTCTGGAGCATGAATGTACTTCTTCCTCCTCGTTCCTTTCCTCCTCCTCCTCCTCCTCCTCCACCGCCTCCTCTTTTCTGTTTGACCTGTCCTCATCTGCTGACTGCTGTCCCTTGTTCGTTCCCTGGTTGTCTCTGCAGTACGACTGGCTGTTGTAGACCTACACCCGAAAGAGACATGGGCAAATTCACCAACTCTGCTCCAGCATGCCCAGGGAGACAAAAATTGGGAAGTCTCATTGAATGTTTTTGATAGCATTTGTTATAGCACACTTTAATTTTTCTTTTCCTTTGGGTGTCATTATTGTAAATCTTTTTATATTCATGTCATCAACATAAATTTAGTGTTGGCAAAGTGAGCATAACGTTAGCTAAATATCTTTATTGCCTTTTTGGTGACTCGAATCCCAGATGCAATCTTGCAATGCTAACCCATACTTTGCTGCACCTCCTACACTCAGTACATCAAAGGAAAAAGCAAAGAGGCTCACTATGCTAACCTAACAAGAATATTAACAATGCCAGGGAGACCCCTGGATCAATTTACCCTAAATTTGGGGTCTAGAGCAAAGATCATTAACAAGTGGTCCGGTGATCCCTAGGGGGTCCTTAAGGCAGTTACACACCAACCAGATGGCCAACCGTCGGCAGAAAAGCCAGTCGGACTGATCAGTCTCCCCGAGTTGGTCCAAAAAGTGCCTCAGAACACACCGAAGAGACGATACGTAATACATCTCCATAACAGCAGGCGGCGCTAATCTGTATTGTTGCCCAAAAAATGAAAACCGGCAGCTGATTGGACGAACGCGTCACATGAGTTTGTTTTCTCCGGAAATTCAAAGCCAGACTGTCATGGCGGCACGTTCAGAATACAATCTCATATTGTACTAAAATATTTCACCGTTGTTGAAAACATTTTAAGTGAGAAATAGGCCGTGCAGTTGCTGAATCTGTCTTCATTTAAGATTAACAAAGGTCAGATTTTCGTCAGATTTTGAGAGACTCTAGTCACGCTCATTCCGCTCGCCATTTCCGGGTGAGTCCCGATTGCCCTGCCTCCGACTGAACATGTCAGGTCGGCCAAAATAAATGCCGACAGCCCCCCAGACTGACGACGGCACGGGACACACCGAACAGACTTGAGTCACTGACCTCGCCAGACTGTCCAACGGCCTATTATCGGGTTAGTGTGTCAGCGCCATTAGTTACTGCAGGGGGGCCACCAAATTATTGTACATTTTTTGAAAAAATGTAAATGTCTTAACACGTTATTGTAGGCCCAGTTTAATATGCAACTTCATTTTATTCAATATATGTAGTATGGGGTCCGTGATCCGTTTAAGGGGTCCTTAAGGGCTTAAAAAAACATTGAAGACCCTTGGTCTAGAGGATTCTTTAACTTTGGGCACCAACCATCTAACTGTTATACAGTATCTTGGATTATAATGTAACTCACTCCTTAATGCATGTCACCTACCTCTCAGACTTCCGTGCCCTGCATTTTGATCCATCTACTGAATGTGTAATTCCCGGAAAAGTCTCTTGTGGTGGTCGATTTTTTACACAGTACTCTATTACAGATTTACAGACAATTGTAATCAGTGGTTAGTGTTGTAATTACCTCAGTGGAGCATGGTCTTTTGCTGTCCTCTTGCTCCATTGACTCCGTTGTCCTGACTGACATTGGGGATATGGTGTAGATGGATGGACTGAGCCTCTGCTTGCAGTGCAGCAGAGAGAGAGCAGTCTTGCTGGAGAGGCCAGGTGGGTTGGGGTCATAACCGCTAGTGGACCATGATGAATACACTGAGGGCTTCTGTTCATCCAGAGCAGACGGGTTTGGTTTAATGTAGTTCAAATAGCACCAGCTATTACAGGTGCTGGACAGCAGACTGGGGTATGATGGTCCACCATGTGCGATGGGAGAAAAAACACTGGGCAGACCTGTCTGATTCTCTCTTTTTACTTCCTGATTGCACGGGTCCACTGATGCCTTGTCAACACACCCCACCTCCCCCTCCTCTTCTTCTTCTTCTTCTTCTTTCACTCGTTTCTGCTGCTGCTGTGACTCAGGGGGGAGCTCCATGCTGTTTGATGGGGAAAGCATGCGCTTATTGCACCCCTGAGCCTGATGTCCTCAGACCATCGTCAGACCACAACTGAACGTCTGGACTTATGTTCCTATGGTTTCTGTATTCAGCTGTTGGGATACCTATATTGTGTGAAACGGCATCGACCGCCTCCTGGGGCCCGGGGGAGGTGGACTGAGAAAACGTGGTGTATATGGCGCATGCTAAGGTGAGGGTGTCTGTTTGGAGACGCACTGCTACTGCAGGAGATGTGATGGGCCTCAGTAACTCCAGACTGGGAGTGATGTGAGGGACAGAGCGCTGGATGTGGGAGGGACTTACCCGGACCCCCTCTGAATAATCACGGTGTAGTGAAGGAATCTCTAGCTTCAGGCCTGTAGACATGGGGAGGTAGCGAGCTCTAGCTGCCCCTGATGGTCCATGTGTAGGATAGGGCTGCGGCGCTTGAGGAGGAGGCTGCTCTGTATGGATGTGTGAGGCCTCTTCTTTTAATGGATCTACAGATGGGAGTTCTGTGCTGCCCGCTAACGGAATATTTTGACTGAGTTTCCACTGAGAGAAGATCTCTTTGCATTGTAATCTCACTGAATTACGCAAGACTGCGTCACCTGATGAAGGAGATGTAGGGGACCTGCTGCAGTACACAGAAGTTGGGCTTGCTTGACGGGATGTGGTGGAGCTGACATGTTCGGGACTACGGCTCGCTACGGTACACTGCTCCTCCTCATCTGGATCTCTGATAGCAGTGTGTCTCATAAGGAGACACTTTCTTCTTTCCCTCCAGCCAACTGCAGAGCGCTCAGGGGACAGACAACTGTAGTCAAAAGACTTACTGCGGCTCTCAGCCATTAGGACGCTCGGCTGTGGGTCATGGGGTGCCTGCTCAGATGCAGAGCGCCTCATCTCTCGATGCTGATGCACCCCAGGCACCGTCAACATGTGAGGAGCTCTTGATCTCCTCAGCGGAGTTGATCCTGCCGTCTCCATGTCTGGTCTATTTGACTCTTCAAAGGACGTGGAACGGCTGGATGCATAGGATGCACTGCTGTCCTGACTAGGGCTGTGGGGCAAGGATAGAGAGTCAAAACTGGATTCCCCGGAGGACTGGGCAGCCTCGGCTAAACGTAAGCGCTTCTTCTTCGGAGGAAGCTTTTCAATGGGGAGCTGGGCCAGAGAGGGGCTTCTCTGTGGCCACTGAAATTCATCAGGTTTCTCTGAATGTTTTGCTGTGGTGGTCGGCTTTTTTGAGGTCGCTGTGCTCATGTTGGAATCCTCTGTGACCAGTATTTCTGGAACCCGCACACTGTGTTGGCGGACCAGACTTCGAGTTGTTAGTGTTCTCGACTGTTGGGATGGTTTCTGAGGCACCGCTTGATAGTCTTCATGAGGTGGAGAGTTTATTGTCGCCTCAGTGCCTTGATTCTCTTTGCACAAAGATTCTTGTTTTTCAAATGAACTGGTGTGTTGAATTACTGAACAGGTTTGTAGCGCAAGTCTTCTGGGGCCCTCGTAAGCTACGCTGCTTTCATCTTTACACTGTCCTGATAAGAGGGCCGGAGAGGGTAGTGAAGGCGAAGAGGGATCATCGAATTCCAAACTCTCTTCTTTCCTTCTCTTGCGCATTGCTGAAGCTCCTGCTCTGACTGCATGATTAATTAGCTGTGAGCACCCCGTTTGACTAACTACCACCTCATTTCTGGGATGATGTGCTAAGCACAGGCTTTGCTTGTGTTTCTTATAACCTTCCCAATCGTTGCATCCAGTGCCACAGGCCTCACACTCGTATGGCTGCGGTGGGCTTTGCGTGTGGTCAGGCACAGTGGTAACTCTGTCAGGGTAAAGTGAATGAGAACCCTCGTGTTCCTCTTTTGTAAGTTCGGCACCAAGTGGGATTTCAATAGCTGGCTGCCGTCTTAGCATCCCATAACGACGGGATGCTTGCGTTTCGGAAGGCCGTCGTTCATCAAAGGACTGACTTAAGCGGAACTTACTGAGGCCACCGCTGGAGGTGTCAAATGAACTAGCTGCAGATGGCATCGAGTGACTTCTCACCAATGGGGCGGTGGATGTTTGGCCAGCTGGCTGCTCCACATTTAGGGATGGATGATGAAACTTTTCACATGGAACTCCCATGGTGATTGAGCCACTGTTTATATAGCCCAGATCTCCAGCTTTAGGGCTGTGAATCAGGGTTTCTTTCACAGATGAACTCTTCTGTGACTCTGAACTATTCTTCCTGGAGAGTGAGAATCTCCTTGGTTTTACACTGTCAATTTTACTGGTGTCTACCACTGCCTCGTTGATAGTGATGAGTTTGGTGATATGGTCAATGACCTGCTTCTTGGGGACTGTGAATGGGATGCTTTTGTCCTCCTGACCAGAGGGCAGCTGGTTATGGTGCCGAGACATCCTCTGCAGGTGTCCAAGACGTCCATATTTGCCCAGGATGATTTCTGCATAGCTTTTGGCACTTGTGTTCGGGGGGCTGTCCTGTGTCTGCTCAGTGCTTTCAGAGCGAGAGAAATAGCCTGATTCTGTACTGCCTTTACTCCCTAAACTTAGAGATGAGGTCTTTTCGTCAGACGAGTCTAGAGGGCCACGTTTTCCTCTACTTAGACGCAAGGCCAGTCTCTTCTTCACTGCGTAGGAGTCATCGTTTCCTTTAGTGCAATCTTTGGCCCCATCTGTTTCAGGACTCTTGATCGAGGCTTCACTGCCTCGTCTTTCTGTAAGGGAAGATGCTGATGATAGCTGTCTGGTTTCATCTTCCGACTCAGTGACTTGCTCCTCTAAAGATCTCGGCTCGCCAAGCGTCAGCCCTGCCTTCACCTTGTGGGTGTGTGATTTGCGGTGTTTGTACAAGTTACTCTTGGTCTTAAAAGAGAAGCCACACGGGGCACAGGGATAGGGTCTTTCACCTGTGTGGGAGCGAATGTGTTTCTGTAGGACACTAGGCTTTGCACATGCCCGGCCACAGTAAGTGCAGACATATTTGCCTGGTCTCTGAGGCTTACGCTCGCGTTTCTGTTTTGGGGTGCCCTCCTGGGTTTCAGGTTTAGACTGGGTGGGTCCACCCGCTGAGGAACATGGGACTCCTGGGGACAAACTAGAAACTGTGGTTGCTGTTGTTGCCTCATGTTTGTGTTCCAGTGCTGCATCGGAGTCAAGGCTCTGCCGCTGGTGCCTGAGACGTTTACGTTCAGGATGCGGTCTCCTGGACTGTTTGGGTTGCTGTAGTGTGCCATGGGACTTCGGGGAGCCAGTTCGCTGTTGCCGACGGGGCTGAGAGGGAGACTTGGGCTGCGGGCCTCGGTGAGGAGACTCTGGTTGACAATGTTCTTGACCTCCGGACTGCTCCCCAGTCGTCAGGCGACTATGCAAGGCCTCCATAAAACGGAAGGACAGTTCCAGGTAGACACGTGGGATGCGTCTGCCTGTGCCAGGCTACAGAGATCAAGCTATATCATTAACTGGATAATGTGTTTAATGTGACTGAATTCGATAAAATTTTACCACTTCAGTTGACTTCATAATTTCCCCTTGTTTTGCTTAAACTTTAGTGGTCAACAGCAGAATGATGCCATCAAAAGTAGAACAGCGGCATCAAAGAATGCAGCCGTGATATGTCAGGTGCTGTGGAGGAAGTCCTCTGCCATGCTGACCTAAAGTATCCCATCATGAAGCACTCAGCCACAGCCTCGCTGCCACACAGTGTGTCGCTCACTCGACTCAGCTGGATATATGGTTCTTCTGTCTTGTCAACATAAAGATCTGTGAAGACAAACAACTCATTATTTTAAAAAGTGCACACATTTTAACTTGTATGACACAGATAACCCTCACACCCTCTGCTTGCCAAATATAGATATTTATGTTCCATGAGTTACATAACCACTATATGCGTCATAACATTCAGCTTCCGCTTTCCTGCAGCTGCTGAATACTTTTAAATTATAACGGTTGAATGGTATGTCATATTTTTGTATAAAAATACATTGGCATGCAGCAAATAAAAATGATGATTCTGCTAAAATTCCTAGGTAGAGGCACCATGTCCAATGAATGGGACACGAACATTTCAATAACAGCATAATCTGAAATTGTCATGGTCTTCAGTGGTTTCTAATCAACCATGCATTACTTATTTCAGAACTGTGGAGCAAAATATTTTTTTTGTCGGACAGCCTTCCATATCCCACCTACTCCAGTAAAATGATTCAATGCTGCAAGACAGAGCAGCAAAAAGATGCCCACTGAAGAGTTGGTCGTTTTCAGAATGAAATACAAGATATTCCTGGTTGAGGAGGGAGTCTCATATTACCAAAAATAATAATTTTTGGTTTTAATGAAATCGCCTTGCAATAAGTTGTCTTTGCGTAATTAATTACACCGGGATTAACTAAGGGACTGTGGCATTGTGTCTCAACATGCTCTAATTAATGCTGCATGTTTGACATGTTGTGACGTCCAGTATCAGACCTCGCTTCCCTTCAAAAAGGATGATCATCAGACAATGCTACAGTACAGTACTGCCACAGTAGAGCACATGTGGATGGCTGCTTCATACGGATAATTTTATAATACTTCAAAAAAGCCAAACCACATGAAGGTGAGGGGTGGCTGTTCGCTGTGAATGCATGCACAAGGTAACTCAGTAGAGATACTGAAGAGAACTCCCAATGTTTTTTTGTGCCAGCATACTGAAACAGTAAACAAGGCATCCCACGCAATGACCAGCTGGTTTCTACACCCACGTTGTTATGGGAGACGACAGAACTGCTGGATTGTATCCAAATTACTGATAACAGGTTGATAACCATCTTTGGGTTTAAATTGTGGAAAGACTATACATGCCAGTATTGGATAAATATTAAACCAACATTACTTTTCTTTAAAAAAAAAGGTATAATACAGTATATCTGTACTTTGCAAAAGATCATTGGATGTCATAGGCCTAAATCTCTTGCAGTAAGTGCTAAATGTTGGTCAGACAGGTAGTGTAACTGAGTAAGAGCTTTTGAAGGAGAGTCAGAGACTCTTATTGAAAAATGAGGCCTCAGAGTTCAGACTGTGAGATGTTCAGAGCCCCCGCACACTCTGCATGAGGGTGACAATGACTGGAGTGAAATAATTTACATTTTAGATGGACCACTTGCAGTTCAGAACTGGCACCTAAAACAAAGTGACATTTTTAAAGTCATGCAATGCATCTGCTCATTTACACTTGTTCTGGAGTTAGGCTGGTGCAAATGAACCTAGCAGGCAGTTTTTTTTCCTTCAACCCTTCTCTCCACACTTCCCCGTCCTTGGCTCTCAGTCTCGGTTATTCTCTCTAGGTGAACTGTTGCAAGGCGCTGCTAGAAAACACATGTCTGGGGTGTAATGTTCTCAGTGTTTAAATCAGCGGATGTTTGTTAGGGCAAATAACTTGTTGTAACCCTGCATAAAACAGATCCTCGTAATCAAGAACTGGTAAAAACGGAGCAGAGACAAGTCTTCCTCTGGCCTCAAAAGACAAACAGGACTTGTTTCTGAAATTAAACCCTAGCTTCAGCCTCAGCCTCACATTTTTAAGAACATTATCAACCTCAGGTTTAAAAGAAAGGCAGTCATCCAGGCTAAATACCAAGATATTTATAACAGCAAACAACTAACTTCTTTCCCTGAGTAGTAATAATATCCAAAAGTATTAAACAGCTTCTTCATAGCATTTAAGAACTGCATTACCTCAGTGTTATCTGAGTCTGAATAATATTCAAGACAGCCTGCAGTTTGGCCACAGCCTCCTTACAGGAGGAACCAGCACAAAATATCACAGTATCATCGGCATAAAAATAAGGACCGGTACCATCCACAATCATTAAGCCTTTTGCGGAAGTGCCTTAAACCTGTACTCTAATTTCCAGCAGGGGGTGACCCCACTTGCTGCAGAAACATTAGGATTATATAGATGTTTACGATGTTGATTTATAAACTAGGAAAACATTTTCCTAATAAGTTTATTGCCCTAAATTGCTACTTTCAAGTCTTCTTGAATACAGCATGATGTTCATTTTGTAAATTATGGTCCCATTTATTTAAAGAAAATGAAAATCAAGGCTTCAAAACCGTCCCCAAACCAATGGGTGACATCAGTGCTGCTACGTCCATTATTTTAGTCTATGCTATAGAGCCTATAGTGAAAAAAAGTTGATTGGTTCTCATAAGGCATCAGGCAGTGATATGAGCAATGTGTACAATATAAATATATATATGGTAATAGTGCACATCCCAAAAATCGGTACAGGCTACTAGAGTATATAATGACAGAAAATAAAAGTATTTTTCTGATGTATTTGCAGTGTGGGCATACAGTTCCAATCTGCAGAATGAGCTTAAAATCAGCAGGTACTGAAACACATCACCTCGAGTTGAGTTAAAAAAAAAACTGTATTATGAATTTGTAAAATGCTGCATCCATTCACACACCACACAGAAAGAGAAGATTGTATAAATGGCTTTTTAAAAATCTTGTCAATTTCCTCCTCTCACACTAATGGGCACCCAGCGGTGGTTCCTATGGTAACGGCCCAAAACCATGTGGTAGCAGATGGAAGGAGAGCTGGAGGGCTAAATTTATCTTCTAGCATCCTCACCGACTACAGAGAGAGGGAGAGAGGGAGGCAGGCGGAGGTGCCTACCTCCTCGAAGCTACGGATTTTTTGGAGAGAAAATCAATACTCTGGGAGTCTTAAATTTGTAGTACGCTGATACTCCATTCTTTAAGGAGGAACCAGAAAGTGAAAATGCTTACATGGGGAAGACAAAGAACAGGGTTTCCATTAAAAACTAAGCTATAAACATCCTAAACAAATGTAACCAAATAAACAATTAAAACCCTTATTGTGTTCCTCTTAAGCTTTAACTTAAAGGGTAACATTTTAAGTAAAAAATGTGCTGTATTTTAAAAGGAAAACACAAAAGATTAAATATGTATATTGGCTTAAATATAAAAAGGTACTTAGTCATTTCTAAATTTACGATGCAACTAAAACAATGACATTCAAAGCCTCCTGATGTTGAGGCAAAAAGCAGGAAATTTCACCGACGATTTCCTGATGAAACACAATGAAAACCCCTAACCCTGAATGCTAATTTGTTTTCACCTTCATTCTAAATCTCCGTCCAGCGCAAACTCATCTGAACTGAGCAACAAATGCTCTCATCTGTTGTTGTGTTTCCACCACAATGTCAGCTGAGCATGAGCATTGCCCTGGAGTCAGACAGCGCAGCTTCATCGGCAGCCCGATAGCGGCGCTCTCCAGGGACAGAGGCGAGCCCTCGGGGAGTCAGTGCACGCACAGCCATTCCTCTGGATGTGTGTGCGTGCCTCGGGAGTGCTCCCCCAGTCCGCAAGGGGTGACATGCCAAGCATAGGAGGTTGGATGCAAAACACAGGGAGCTCATTCACTCCCAGTCTGAGCTGTGAGCTCTCACACACACACACACACACACACACACACACACACACACAATTCTGATAATTTCAAATATCTGAGTATGATTCCACAAATGATTCACCACTCACTACCTCATTGATGTAGCAGCCTTTTGCAAAAACAAAGACCTGAATGGAGACAATCCCCTAGTCCTCACATCATGTCACTCACATCCCCTCACACACACACACACACACATATACACGTACATACACACACACACACACACACACACACACACACACACACACACACAATCACTGCAGATGACAGAAAGCATATCAATGGCTTTTTTTTTTTTACCTGGTAGCAGGTGGTGTTGTCCTCCGATTGTGAATGACTGGAAACGAGGAGAGCAGAGAGAGAGAGAGAGAAGGAGGTGAAGGGAAGGAGAGAGAGAGAGAGAGCGAAAGGATGAATGAAAGTGACGGTGAAGAGAGATGGGTAATCGAGTCTCCGCTCTACGTGCACTGGGCTGACAAACAGGTAGCGGAGTATATTATGCGTATGAATGAGGAGGAGGGGACACTCTCTCCCTGTCTATCTCCACCTCTTTCATACACCCCCTTAGTGTCTCTCTTTCAGGTCAAAGTGAAGTAGCAGTTCCTTATTTGGAAGTTGACGTAAGCTTGTGTTTCTCTTGGCAGCAGTGTCGGGCTGCACAGCTGGCAAAGCAGTGAGAGGTAAGAGGGGCAGGGTGAGAGGTTGGGGTTTTAATTTGACCGGGAAAAGTGGGTGGAGGGGGTTACTTCATAAAAGACAGTTTCCCCATTCAGGTCTCACTTTCCATCATAGGTGGAGAGCTATTGCTGCTGCATTCTGAGAAAACCCTGGAAAACTTGAAAACACATAAGGACCCGCATGAAGAAAAAAAAATAAGGCACAGGGATCCAGTTTTAAAGAGGAGCTCTGGAGAATGTCCACACACACACACACACACACACACACACCACAGCCTGCCGTTCATGCTCCTTCCAGGGGTCCTGCTGAAACAGGTCCAGGCAGCTCTGACATCACTCTGCTCTCTTTTATGCCAAAGGTCCCCCTCGCCGCACCCCCCTCCCTTCCCCTCCCGCCAACTGACTTTTTTTTCAGCGGGCTGAAAGCTTGCAGACATGTGGAGCATTGAGGGAATACCAGCCAGCGGGATGAAGGCAGGCGGTCAGCCGCTCATCTTGAAAAGGGGGAAGCTGAGAGGGGACTGGAAGAGAGCCCAGGGTGTCCATCCTGCACCGGGCAACAGAGAGCCCTTGTGAGTAGGGCTCCAAATTTAAAAAAAAAATGGAACGTGAAGGCCAGCTCTGATACAGTGCTGACATTTCTGGATTAAGGCTGCCGATAGTCAAGTTAGATTTTATTAAAGCATTTAAAAACAGCATTTAGACCAATACCTGAGCCTAAAAAGTAGGGCTGGGCGATATGGAGAAAATCAAATATCACGATATGTTTGACCAAATACCTCAATATCGATACCGCAACGATATTGTAGTGTTGACTATTGGTGCTTTCACAAAATATCTTCCCACTTAGATTTTAGATAAATATCATTAGTAATGTGGATATAATGACTAAGTGGGTAAAGGCAATAATAGAACAGTCTGGTAAGTTCAGAAAAGTACATCACTTGACTGTCATGCAGCCTTTAAAACCAGGAAAAGGCAACACTTACGTCATATCACGATATTACGATATCCAAAATCTAAGACCATATCTAGTCTCATATCACGATATTGATATAATGTCGATATATTGCCCAGCTCTACCTAAAAGTCATCTAAAGCTGCTCCTTTAACGTTGCCAACATCAGTTTATACCACTTACAAGTTGACATTAAATTAGTTTGGGATGTCTTTGTAATGACAACTTGACATTAACCAGGATGACATTACCAGAGGAGGTCTTTGTCATGACAACTTGACATAATGTCATCCTGTTTAATGTCAAGTTGACTTAATAAAGGACACTCCAAAGAAATGTATTGTCAGCTTGTCATGACCAAGACAACTTCTGGTAATGTCACTTTGATTAATGTCAAGTTGTCATAATCAAGACAACCCAAACAGTGTCAACTTGTCATAACAAAAACCGAATGACACTTAACGACAGAAGTCATAAACCTTTATGACTTCTTTATAACGTTTATGACACGTTCATGACAGTGTCATGTCATAGTTAGGACAGTGTCATGTCACGATTATGTCAAGACCTTCAAGTAAAGTGTTACCGAACATTTCCACATAATACCAAGTAAAAAGGTAATCGTATGAATAAGCTAATTTAATGAATATCATTCTCCAATCATATCACACTGCACTGTTCCATAAATATCAACCATGAAGTTAAAACACATCAGCCTACGGTGACACTGAGCCTAAACTACACCAATAGGTAGGTACATTAGGGTTTGGTGTCAGCAAAAAGGTGTATGCTTTGCATTAATTCATTCATTCATTTACTGCAACATATTGCACAATAACATCTACATTTAATGCAGCACTTCTGATCAAAAGTATAACAGATTTAATAATAGCATGCAGGCTTGTTGAACTTTTATTGCCCATATGAGACTGAAACTATTGAAATCTAAGAGGGGTTGTAGTGCTTCAGCCCGTCTTGAAGGACTGCTATATGTTTTACAAGCCAGCAGATGTCACTGTGTTTGCAGCCCCAAAGCTTCACATCTTTTTCAGCACAAATAGAAAGATAGCCCCAAAGCTTCATGAGGCTTCATTCGCCCATCACTGCACCCAATACTAAATGCTTTTCCACCCACCCATTTTTACAAAAACAATCTGGCGACTGACTGGGGAAAACGGTCCGGTGCAGGGCTGATGAGGGAGTCACTGGATGTGAGAGACAGGTGAATGGGACAGTCTGAAGGCATCTGGTGGACAAGTTGAGCAGGGGTGGGGCTAGAAGAGGGGCGCGGGGCACCAGCCTGAAATATGACCTCCAACACTAATGCTGAAATCACACCAGTTCGAAAGAAACACTTTTTACGACTTGGGAGTGTCTATGTACTATTCCAATATAGTTACCCCCAGCCTTGTAGTCACACCAGGTAACTGGAAGCCAACACAACAACCGGTTGTGGCTTATATTTTGGCAAGCTGCAGTAATATTTGTGTCAGAGCAATAAGGGTTCCTGCATGTGTGACATGTGCAAACTAATTTTAGTTCAGTGTTATAATACAATACCCTGGAAATCCAGAGTTCTCGCGAGAGCACAATTTGAATTTGCTCAGTGAGTCACTCTGGCATTGAGTAACTATGCCCTTGTAGCCGAGCTGCACCAATCACATCGGTGTATCTGATATAGGCAGGGCAGAGGCGAGCTCAACAGATGACGACAGCGCTGCAACGTCAAAGTCATTAGTAAACATTGCAAGATGGCTACGGATGAACACCAGTTGTTGGCCACTACAACGAACGAGTTAGACTTGGCTTTTTATCTCAAAGAGGAACAGAAGTCGGAGCTCAAATCGTTCCTTTGCAAGAAGAAGGACGTTTTTGCTGTTTTGCCGACCGGATACGGCAAGAGTTTAATCTACCAGTTAGCTCCGCTGGTAGCTAAGCGTATGGGGCTTTGGATACGTCACCCCATGTATTGTTGCGATTGGTCGTAGGGTTATCCAATTGCGTGCAGTGATATTTTCAAATGCATGCTTGGTGCCACCCCTTCGAGTTGGGCCATTTTCATTACTCATTGCCAGACCCTTAATCTTTCGGATTTGGGTCTGGATTTCCAGGCTAATAATACAATACAAAACAACCAAACAGTACGTGTTTGTGTTTCAGTTGAAAGAAATGTCCTCATATTAACTGATTGGCTAATTAGTTACAGGTAAAAGCTAATGTTACACTAGCTACTTTTTAGCAACTGAAGCTAATTACATACTATAAGAGACTGGCTTTTCTTGCATGACTAAATATCCAAAACAACATAAATTAAAACACAGGACAAGTAAACAATGATTACTTTTGTGTTGCAGGGACAGTGGAAACAGGAATGTCCCATATACGTTAGCAGCTAATGTCATACTAACTTCTTTTAGCAATCACAGCAAGTAACATTATTTAACGACAATACAATGTAGGGTTTTTTTAAGCTGTCATTTGTCAGCTGCTCTTGCATTCTTGTTGGTTTATCACTGAAGGAATTACCTCATGAAGTACCCCATTGTCAATAATAACTGCACTTCCTGTGTGCTTGCATCTGCAAGCTAGCGGTTGGTGCTAAAGGCTGAAAAGATAAAGCGGAAAGGGGGGGAGGGAGGGGACCAACAATGTATTGTTATTTGCTATGATTATACTGTAAATGTTGCTAAAAATATATATACGATTATTGCCTTTGAGCAAGCCCCATGAAGTGCTCCGGGCTTTGAAGCAAATTAAACAGCGGCCAAACAGTGGAATTGCAAACTCTGGCCCGTCACGTGTTGCCCTCTGGCCCAAAAAGTATTTTTCCTACAGACTTAGATGGCGAAAGAGACGTCTGTAAATCAGTGAAAAGATTTTTTTAGTGTCACAACCCCGGCGAAATGACTCGTTTTACTATCAGAATTTGATCCATTAGGTCTGGTAACATTTGGACATTATAGAAGAGATTAAAGCTATAGTGCGTAGTTTCTGTCGCCCCCATGAAGAATTCTAAGTAATGACAACAACACTGTTGGCGCGTCCACATGATACAAGCCTTCCGTGATCGCGCACCCCTCCTCCACGCAGTTGCTAGTAGCCAAGGAGGACACGGAGGATTAAAAAAAAACATGACGGACTCTTCAGAAGAGGTAACTATCTCCACACGATTTTCTGCGCTGGAAAGTCGCCGGATGCCACAATCTTCTGAACACAGCCATACTGAGAAACAAAGAAAGAGTTGTGTGGAGCTTAGCTTAGCTTTGTAGCAACTCATTTGGCAATGGCTTGAATGTAACGTTCATTAACATCAAAAAGTTACGCACTAAATCTTTAAATCATCTTAGCTAATTTTGACTAATCATCTGATTATTGTCTTGAATAACTGATTAATCATTTGGACTATACATTCCAGAAAGAATGTAAAAAATGCCCGTTAAAATTTCCTGGAGCCCAGAGTGGTGTCTTTAAATGTTGTTTTGTCCGACCAATAGTCCAAAACCCAAAAGATAGTCAGTTTGCTATCACTTAGACAGCAGCAAATCCTCACAAATGAGAAACTGGAACTAGACAATAAGCATTTTTGTTTTAAACAATGGAAGAACAGTTGACATTCCTGTGGCACAAACTCATATACAGTGCCCTCCACAATTATTGGCACCCCTGTTTAAGATGGGGTCATGGACTTCTAAAAATTCTCCTTTTTTTTTTAAACAACATAGAACTCAAATGCAAAAAAAGAGAAAAATCCAACCTTTTATTTAAGTACATTACTTTGGTGTTAAAAAAAAAAATCGCATTTAGAAAAAAGAAAACTTGAAATCATGTGTCCCACAATTATTGGCACCCCTAACAATTCCGCTGAAAAAATTTAATAGATTTTTTTTTAAATATATTTTTCTGTAGTTGCTAAAGTTGGTCAGGGTATCTAGGAACTTTTAAATAGTAATTCATGACTTCCTGTTTCCCTGGGGTATAAATATGACGTGACACAGAGTCCTAATTCTCTTACCCATTTGTCAACATGGCAAAGACAAGAGAACACACAATTCAAGTAAGGCAGATGTGTGTCGACCTTCATAAGTCAGGCAATGGCTACAAGAAAATAGCCACTCGCCTTAACTTGCCTGTATCTACAGTCAGAGGAATCATTAAGAAGTTTAAAACAACTGGAACAGTGACAAACAAGGCTGGAAGAGGTCCCAAGTTTATCTTGCCACAACGCACAGTGAGGAGGATGGTAAGAGAAGTAAAAAAAAGTCCTAAGCTCACTGTCACAGAATTGCATCAAAGAGTGGCATCTTGGGGTCACGAAGTCTCCAAAAAAAACATCAGACGCTCTCTACATGCCAACAAGCTGTTTGGGAGGCATGCAAGGAAAAAGCCTTTTCTCACTAACACTCACAAACGTAAACGTCTGGAGTTTGCTAAGCGGCACTGGGACTTCAACTGGGATTGTGTGCTTTGGTCAGATGAGACTAAGATTGAGATTTTTTGGCAACAAACACTCTAAGTGGGTCTGGCGTAAAACAAAAGATGAGTATGCCGAAAAGCACCTTCACCACCGTGAAGTATGGTGGAGGATCTGTGATGCTTTGGGGCTGTTTCTCTTCCAAAGGCCCTGGGAACCTTGTTAGGGTGCATGGCATCATGAATGCTTTGAACTACCAGGACATTTTAAATAAAAAACCTGATGGCCTCTGCCAGAAAGCTGAAGATGGGTCGTCACTGGGTCTTTCAGCAGCATAATGATCCTAAACATGTGGCAAAATCTACACAAAAATGGTTCAGCAGTCACAAACTCAAGGTCCTCCCATGGCCATCTCAGTCCCCAGACCTCAACCCAATCAAAAACCTGTGGGGTGAGCTAAAGAGGAGAGTGCATGAGAGAGGACCCAGGACTCTGGATGATCTAGAAAGATTGTGCAAAGAAGAATGGTCAAAGATCCCTCTCTCTGTGTTCTCCAATCTTGTGAAATGTTATAGAAGGAGATTAAGTGCTGTCTTGTTGGCAAAAGGGGGTTGTACAAAGTATTAACATCAGGGGTGCCAATAATTGTGGGACACATGATTTCAAGTTTTTTTTTTCTAAATGTGTAATCTTTTTTTTTACCACCAAAGTAATGTACTTAAATAAAAGGTTGGATTTTTCTCTTTTTTTGCATTTGGGTTCTATGTTGTTTAAAAAAAAAGGAGCATTTTTAGAAGTCCATGACCCCATGTTAAACAGAGGTGCCAATAATTGTGGAGGGCACTGTACACTGCAAACTCGGTTTGTTTGTTAGTGTGTAAAATACTATTATTCTGGATTGTATAATTATTTGTTTTTTTGCAACTCTACCTCCCACCCTGGGTGGAAAAATCTTCCCACGTCGGATTTGACGGCCTGTTCTAACATTTGATATAAGAACAAACGCAAACTATGTGTAGTTTAGTGGTGAAGGTAGGGTTGGGTATTGAGAACTGGTTCTTAATAACATTTTTAATTCTTATTACGGAATTCTTAAAATCATTGTTTAATGTTGAATTTGGGACTAACTGCACGTCTACAGTATCTGCACATGTATATTCTTTTGCATGGCAAGATAGAGGATATTTTCGTTATTTTAAGTTTAACACCTTGCCACCTATGATAAATTACTGTTTATTGAGGCCTAAATGTGCTGAAAATAAAGATGCTTTTTGCTTTCAACGTATTTTGGTTTGTTGTCGTACCACTGAATATGACATGAAGACTAATATTGGCTCAGTAAATCGGTCCTACTCCACTTGTCCGCCTTTCTGGTGGTGACAGAGCTGCCAGTGTCAAGCTTTTTCACAGGGGAAGTTTGCCTCTGTGCAGCTGGGGCTTGTCTGGATGGCCTTATCAGAGTGTGAACGTCATGCTACCAAACATTTCTTCAACAGGAAGATTTCTTTTTTGGTTAGGAATGTAGGACAAGGAAAGGATGGAAACAAAAAAAGATAAGGTCTCATAATCCTTTCCTCTTTTTGCTAACCCGAACACTGAATTCATGTTGTACCCCAAGCTAAACAATACATTAACATTTAGCCGTGGCTGAATAAAAAATGAGGGGCTATTTTTAAAGATGCAGATGTCGAGGGTAAATGTGCCTAATTTCAGTTTAACCACCATTTTATTTGGAGAATAGCGTTTATCGTGCTTCTAAAGCTGACATAAACCAGTGATGGGAAAGAAAGCACACACTAATGCTTTGCTGAAATTGAAAAGGTTTTGCATTACTGTGAAATTGCAACATGACAAAAGCATACGTAAATTTGACTGGAACGGTTTAAAGTAAAGCCTTGTGTTTTCATTTTGTATTGTCCATCTCATCAATTGGATAATCTCTAACAGTGATCAACATTACAACAGACTTTAGCAGGACAAGTCCAGGACAGAAAACCTTCAGCCTAACAGAGCACAGGATTCAAGTAAAAGCCTGGGGGCAAATCAGGCTGTTCTAGCCTCTGGCTGAATGAAGATAACCTAAATGCATGCTCGTCTTTGCCCGCAAAATGTAATGTGCAAATTATTAGTTTTGTTGTTTTGGTGATCGTTAGGAGCCGAAAACATAATCACAAAAGCGTGCTCCCCCCTGAGAGTCGACGATTCAAATCATTAATCGGAGACACTTCGGTCGATTTGAGATTCTTCAAATCGAGCAGTATTTTTATTTTATTTATTTTTTTCAGCTACTTCTGGGGACATTTCGTTTCCCAGAAATAGCTGCAGAGTGAGCCCCTATAGATAGACATTTATTGATCCTTTCGGAAATTCATCTTGCACCATACAGCTCATCAAATAGACAGACAACAGACCATAGACAACAACAAGACAACTAAACCCTCCCTTCCCCCCCACAACCACAATACACAATCCCGAATATCTCCACATCATAAAAAAAAAAAATAGCAAAGTGCAGTGTCGTTAGCACCAGTGGGCTATCAATAGTAAGGTCCAACATCATCAGTGGCGTTTTAATATTATACCAACGTGCAGTATTAGCACACAACAAGGATCAAGTTATTTTCCCTAATTTATTTAATAGTGATGCTGGTAGGAATGAATGATTTGTGAGCCCGGTTGTAAAGACGGCACCCTATATCTTCTGCCTGATGGCAGCACCTCATACGCCTGAATTAGGGAATGTAGCCCATCACCGCAAATTGCTTGTCCATTTCCTCACTACCCTGGATTCGCAGATCGTGGTCAGAGAAATTAACTGATGTCCAGCAATCTTGTTGGCCATGTTAACTATCCTGTGTAATTTACTTCTCGGTTTCACGCTGCTCTCCAGTACAGGCTGCTGCGGACCCGGACCCAGGGTGAGTCTGACCCGGACCCAGGGCGAGTCTGACCTGGACCCAGGGTGAGTCTGACCCTAGTCTATATCCTTGACGTTCCACTTCCGGGATTGCTCCGGTGCCGCAAGGAAATTCTGCCGGAAGCATGCATAGTCAACGATGTCCGTGTCCTTCCTCTTTCTTTGTGTTGGAATTTTAAACTCCGGTGGATTTCTGAGGTCTATGGTTAACTGCTCCTCAGATCTCTGCAGGCTAAATCCAGACAGCTAGCTAGACTATCAGTCCAATCGGAGTTTTCTCTTGCACAACTATTTTTCAGTGGCTCCGTGCGGAGCATTGCATGACGATTGCGATTGGTTTGAACAAATGCCATTAAAGCGGAGCACGTTTTTTTTCCCTCCATCCCAGAATGCTGTGTGGACTAGCCAGACCTTCTTCCGCTCCGCAGCGTGTGGATGCTCTGGCAAAGCGAGTTCAGGTGTTAGAAGAAGCATCTTTTTTCTATACATTTCTAAGAGGATTTACAGACATTTATTCAAAATGAACAGGTGATATCCTTGGAAAGTTTCACACTGAATCTAAAAAAAAAAAAAAATGTGTGCATTCAGAGTCGCAGAGAAGATGTAGATTAAGTAAAAAAAGTGTCTCCATGAGTTGTATATCACAACCACTGCTGCTGCTGTAATGGCTGAAGGTCTAATCAGTGAGCCAAACTACAATAACTAACTCCTTCAGTTTCTTACACCCAACACAACCAAAACAGTGAGCTGAAATACAAATCTAACAAATCTCTGTAGAGCTCAGAGAAACTGCAGTTGGGTGATAATTTGTAAGACAACAACTTTTACATAACACATCACGTCAAGCAGATCCTTTTGAACGAAGTTCCACTGCAGGCTGTAAGATTAAGTTCAGTAAAGTATCTGCTTAGACATTTGACTGACACCCGACTGGCTTGCTGAAGTCAGGGACGGACGGACGAATCTCCATCAAATTGCGGGAGGAAGGCAGTGACTGGTCAATATCTGATTTTACCTAAAAGGCCGATATTGGCAAACGCATATATCGGTCCGACCCTGGTTGGTTTTGCGGTGGAGTGTCAGCAGCAGCAATCTTAGGACAGCACTGGCTCCATCCTGCAGTGCCACACAGGGAGTTTCTGGGCATTGTGTCCTCCTCAGCATCCCAGCTGTCCTGTGCTTCAGGACACCCTAACCCTAACCTTAAACACTCGAGGTGAAATGCCTAACCACAATCAATCGAGCTGCTTCGGAGGGCAGGTCTTGGCGTGGCCATAGTGGGATTTGTAATTCTGCTGTCAGGAAGGGGGTTAAAGGAACCCTCCAAAGTTAGGGTACATTTTGGTGAGGGAAAATCTGGCACGGCCATTTCAAAAAGGGGTCCCCTGACCTCTCACCTCAAGATATCTGAACGAAATGTCACTCAATACTCACTGACTGTAGAGTCTATAGAGCTGCACTTTATCGTGTTGACTGCTGTAGTGTGTTCATGTTAAATACAAAGTGCATTAATGTCACTGCTTTGGGGTCAATTCTTATATGTAAACAATAAAAATGCAGCAGGTTATAGGGAACCTTACACAATTGTAGAATCTCTTTCATATCCAGCTAAATTGGTTTTGCCACAAAAATATCCTAAATAGATATTACATCGGAAATCGGATCAGAAATGTAATTGAATCGGGACCTTGTGAATAGGAATCGATTCAGTGGCGCTACCCAGCCCTAGTTCAGAGTATAGAAAGCAAAGAAGAAGAGGGCCCTTCTGATGTAGTGGGTTCCTGGCTATTAAAATAACTGTGTGTCTGGATCTAGAAGGTTGATGTGGACCTTTTCAAGTATGTGTGTGCATGTGTGCGTGTGCGTGTGTGTGAATCTAGCCAATAACTCCAACAAATAACCAGAACCACAGGCCCCCTTGCCTCCCTCCAGACTCCCAGCCACAGACAGACCATAGATCCCTCCACCATACAACCACCAATGAGAACGGAACAGATTCCTCTCTCTACCTCAACCTGCCCTGAAAACAGAAAACAGCAGTGCCAACACATGGTAGGATGCGCTGCCGCAATTTAAAGAGAGAAATAGCGATCCAAACTCTAAAAGCTGCCTGAGCAAAAACACACACGTTTGCTGGACAACCTGACTTCCCAACAGTAGACCGTGTTGACAGATGTTGTGCAGAGTGCAGCTGTGGTGGGCAGAGCTGTTCAAACCCTACTACCAAATGTTCCAATAACATACTAATTCCATGTATGTACAAATGTACCTTTATGGACCAAAGAGGCCCGTGTGTACTCAAGGCGCAATAATCAAGATATTTACTACAGCACTGTAACCGTAATACACTAACCAGCCTACTGCCTTTTCAACACACTCCCAATTCTACATACCATGCTTCAAAATACATTTTCATTTGTCGAGTACTTTATGGTTTTTATTTACTGCCTTTTTTCTCGTCATAGCCAGGAAATTGAAACCCTTGAGCGTAGGCCTTTGTGACAATGGCTTGAAACAAGGGGAAATGGCTGGATCTGGATCGGTGACGGCAGAACTTCGGGAAGTTACTGCTTCCGGTCAAGAAATAGTCCGGCGCATTATCCCTGTATAAAATCACAACTTCTCTTTTTACACTTTGGTCTTTGTTCGGATTAAACAAACGAGATTTAGCGCGTTTTGTAATTGTAATTAAGAGGCGCTGGTAGGGAGATTTCTTGACCTTGGCTTTGGACAGAGCCAGATTAGCTGTTTTGGCTGGCTACAGCTACAGTGACCGCTAACTTTTTGCAGTCTTCATGCTAAGCTAAGCGTCTTCTGCTCTAGCTTGATATCGAAGGGACAGATATCGGCAGGAACAAAGCATTCCCATGATAAAGTAATAACTAATCATTAATTCTTAATTGTTGTTTTAGCGTATCTGTCAGTTATTTCATCGTGTAAATCTGATCGTTAGTGATAGTTTGTAGACAACACAAAGGCTGAGAACTGCCAACTAACCATCTGCCAGTGAAATTGTGACCAGTTGTCTGTTGTGACTCAAGAGTTCTGTCAATAATATGTCACACATTTCAATTTGATTGATCCTCTCAAGAAAATGTAAGATATTATTATATATTGCCCATGCACTTGTTTTGGTTTGCCTGTTTAGAAAGCATAAAAGTAGCCTATAAATTATCACTCAATTTGGTGTTACATCTTCTTAGCCAACTTTATAACTTATTACCATTAGTTTTAATCTTATTTTTGGAATTGATGGCCAATAAACCTTATTTACATGAAACTATGCCTAATTTTTGAGTGCAATGCACATATGTTTATGGATGATCACAGATTTTGACCCGGGTAGACCATGAAAGTAGTGATCATTAATAAACGTTTGGAACCATCCATGTTATTTTTGGGAAATTTGGTTGAAAGAAAGCCATAGCAACCAATATAGAAACTTTGGTAACACTTTACTTAAGGTATCGACATAATTGTGACATGACACTGACATAATTATGACATGACACTGTCATGAACATGTCATAAACCTTATAAACAAGTCATAAAAGTTTATGACTTCTGTCATTAAGTGTCATTCGGTTTTTGTCATGACAAGTTGACATTGTTTGGGTTGTCTTGATTATGACAAGTTGACATTAAATTTGTTTGGGATGTCTTTGTAATGACAACTTGACATTAACCAGGATGACATTACCAGAAGATGTCTTTGTCATGACAACTTGACATAATGTCATCCTGTTTAATGTCAAGTTGTCTTAATAAGGGCACTCCAAAGAAATTTAATGTCAAGTTGTCATGACAAAGACATCCCAAACTAATTTAATGTCAACTTATCATGACCAAGACAACTTTTGGTAATGCCACTTTGATTAATGTCATGTTGTCATAACCAAGACAACCAAAAACCGAATGACACGTAATGACAAAAGTCATAAACGTTTATGACTTGTTTATAACGTTTATGACATGTTCATGACAACGTCATGTCATAGTTACGACATTGTCATGTCACGATTTTGTCGATACCTTCAAGTAAAGTGTTACCGAAACTTTGATCCGAGGACAACACAAGGGTTAAGTATCAGAAAGAAATGCTCATAACTGCTCCATTAGCCTTGTCAAAATGTACAGGAAGCTGATGTCCCCTGACAGATGTGCAGCATGGACCACCAAAGCGTTGGGCAATCCCGTAACAGTTTCAGTCCATCTTGCTGTGCATACTGATCTGCACAGGTGGTCCACCACCAAAGCCCTATTTTGGGCCAGGAAAAACCCTGCTCCCAGGCCCGCTGGAAGCTGTGCCAGACACTGGCTGATGTTTCTGAAGTTCCTTGGTCAGCATCGCAGGCTGACAAAAGTCGATACTTCATGGCCTTACGTTCTAAAAACAGCAGAGGGAAGGATTTAAAGCCTCTGAACACCCACACAGGTGACTTTAGTTATTCTTAGACCTCTACTCAGGTTAAAAGGTGGGCCGGAGCTTTGACGGGAACTTATTACGTCACAAATGTTGTTTCGGGGGTCCTTTGCCCTGCCCTCAAAAGGTACAACAAAGTGAACAGAAGGCTCAGAAAGATGTCAATCAGTCAGTCTAAACACACCCACAAAGCCCTAGCAAGAGGTGTAATCAGCCAGAATAACTGAAAAAACCTGTGTGGGTGTCCAGGGCCTTTAAATAACAAACTGTACTTGTTTACAGAGTATCAAAACACTGGATACTCCTTTTCTGCTCTTTAAATTTCACTAAACCCAATGTATATTCTGTAGGTAAACCAAGGGCAATTACTCTATAAATAAAAATGGTTATATTGATATTTACAGACCGAGACTCACTGACAACAGGTTCATTTACGGGAAAGTGGGGAACGCATTTATTTGGAGCAGCAGCAAACCAAATCAGCAACAAGGAGAGAGGCACAAAGAACCATAGAATGGGAGGCATTGTGCAAGGGAAGAGAAAACAAGTTAAAAATATTTAGAGGAAATGCTAAATATAGGACAAATGACCAGCTTCTTGCTATATTTGTCCCCACATCCCAGTTAGGCTGTTCCTGCGAGTGTTTGTGGTTTCAGTGAGTGAGTGTGGGTTTCGGTAATGCTGCTGACTCAAACTGTGACACTGTTTACGTACACTCATCACAATGGCATTATGACAAAGGCATACCGCTAAAGGCTAAAACTGCAGCCAAATGAATAGCCAGCATCTCGTAAGACTGTGTGAATCCATATTTCTGGACTCGAACATCAATTCTAAGCAGACAAGTAAGATTCATTACTACCTGGTGAAAGAAATGGACACATAGGCGATAGACTTCGACGGAGACCAAGGCAAGGCAAGGCAAGGCAGCTTTATTTGTATAGCACATTTCAGCAACAGGGCAATTCAAAGTGCTTCACATAAAACATTAAAGCATCGGGACAAAATATTTCAGCAACGTTTTGATGGATTGGAAATACTTCGGTATGTGGCAAGTGAATTAATATGAAGTAACTTTTATCCACGAACGGATTTCTCTTGACCAGTGAAGTCAATTAAAAGCAATTTTCCGGTCATGGCTGAGCATGCTGCGCAGCCTCCAATCGAGCTTGACGACGTAGGCTAGAGACAACGTGAGCAACTTGTCTGAAAGTTGTAAGTCTTCTGGTAGCTGTGCCAAGAGAAATCCGTTCGTGGATAAATGTTACTTCATATTAATTCACTTGCCACATACCGAAGTATTTCCAATCCATCAAAACGTTGCTGAAATATTTTGTCCCGATGCTTTTCATGGACTCTCTATGGGCTTCTCCCTTGACTGTATGCCTCCACGTCCCCGTTTGCCTGCAACCTTCTCCTGACTATGCAGTCATTTTTCTACTGTGCGACAGAAAGTCGCGTGGTTATGACATAATCGTTAATAGTTTACAAAAACTGCTGCTACGGGGCCATAACGTGAGATACAATGGACAAATTGAGTCTTTAAATGCTTCAGATGTAAAGTTATTCCCTGTCAAAGTGACGCCAAAATGAATGGGAGTCAATGGAAGGTGATGGCTTGTTAGCCGATGATTCTCCCCGTAGAAGGTACACTTTCCGGATGCTCGATTACCCCCTTGGGTGGTAGGCTTCGGCCGGTGTAAACATTTTCAAACCGGTTTTATATCAAACCAAACACCGGACCGGTATACCAAATTTTCCCCACTAGGTGTCGCACTTGTCTCAGCCGCTCCTGAGTGAGACTGAGAAAGCCCATAATGAGAGTGTGGCGACTCCAGTCCACATGGTGGCAGTAATGAGTCTCTAAGCCATGACTTTTTTCCTGCTGTAAGCTTATTTATAATTGAGCTCAACAGTTGTCTCGCATTGCCAGACCTTCCTCCACAGCGCTGCAGAGGAGGGTTTGGTTAGTCCACACAGCATTCCCAGGATGGTAGAAAAAAAAAAAAAAAAAACATGCTCTGGTTTATTGGCATTTCTTTAAACCAATCACAATCGTCTTGGGCAGTGCTAAGCGCCGGACGGAGCCATGGTGCCTCTGCAAAATAGCCTCGGGGAGGAACTTGGTGGAACATGTGTACGTTCAAAGGTTGTTTTAGTCGTGCAACAGAGAACTCAGATTGGACCCGAAATAATGTTACATATCACAGATTCAATGTCCCATGCTTATTAAAAGAAAAACACCTATTGCTGGCAATTCACATCTATGTTCTCATCCTTGCATAAGAATATAGAGCAGTTCTGATGGTGTCTCATTCTATAATGCTCCATATGTTTTATCTGTTACACAGTGAATATTGAACTTTAGCTAAACTTTTTCTTTTTTTTTTTTTAAATCACAAATCGAATCCTAATCGCAATATCTGCCAAAAAAAAAAAAAGAAAAATCGCAATTAGATTTCCCCCCCAAATCGTTCAGCTCTAATTTAAATAAGGAACACGTTGATCAAATAAAGATTTTGGGACTTGGCCATTCCGTTCTACAATTCATTCAACATATAATGAGTGGTTTGGCCTTAGTAAGAAGAGACAGTGACATGCCATAGAGATGTTTCAAACCAAATCACTACCCATATCAGAGCAGTGAGAGTGCAGCGGGGCATGAGCAGAGCCAGGGAGAAAAGTGAAATCAGGAAGCTAATGGAAACCAGTGAATAGCTGATAACAACCACATGCAAAGTCTTCATAGGAGCTTGAACGTGTGCACTGGGCTGTGACTCTGCATGATGTGATATAACTCCGATGGATCAATACTAACACTGTTGAGCCTGATGCATCTGGCTGAGCTGTGCGTTGGCTTAAGCAGGATCCAGAGTACAAAACAGTACATCCCAACCTGCTTTTATTTTTTAAGCAACTAAAAAGCATGCCAAAGCAAAGTTTTTGTGTGGAAAACACAGATTGGATACAAACCCATCCAAATACTAGGTGTGGAAGAAAATAAATCAATTAATAAGTGTATCGTGATTTTTTTGCGCGACCATTTTTAAAAATGATGCTTTTCCCCAGAAATCAATATTAAAAAAAAGGTTTGACCAATAATCAACTTAAATATCTTTTGTTTATATAGTAGCGCCGACAGCGACGACATCATATACATTTCCAGCAAAACAGACGGAAAGCAGAAAATGCAGAAAATCCATGTTATGTACTTCTTTACAAATGAAATAAATGTCAGACTGACGGACTGACTGACATGTGATGTGCATTCTTCTTAGAAAACAATTAGTTTTCATGAATGTCTCACGATAGTGTATTATTCAACTTTTGTTTTTGTTAAAGAAGGAAAGAAAATCCCAATACTCAACACTATCGAATCGCAATCAATGAAAATCGTGATACAGATTGAATCGGCACCCATGTATCGTGAAAAGAATCGAATCGGGACAAAAGCATATCGCCCCGGGCCGGCCCTACCAAACGCAATGAGCTTTTCTTCTTCTCTTCCTTGAGCTGGGCTGTAAATGCAAACCAATCTGCTTGGATGTTAAGGTGATGTAATGCAGGGAGAGAGCAGCCATATGTTCTCTTATTTCACCAACAGTGAATCAACAGACAGGGACGAGGCAGTCTGCCAAAGAGGCTGCCTGTCCGAGAATCTATATGGTCCACGCCGAGAGACAGGGAGAAGCTAGTGTTACCGTAGGCAGCGGTAATATTTTGACATACACTCGCGATGCAAAGCAATAATTGAGAGAGATGTGGCTGCCAATGATACGGAGGTCTACCTGTAGGTAGCAGCTGAGTCAGCAGTAGCTCTGCGTGAAGCCGGGCTACCTACCAGCGCTGCAGTCTCTATCGCAGGAGGATCGTGGACAAAAGACCTACTGTGGGACAAATCCAGGGGAAATGGACACAACTGCTGTTGCATAAGGAAAAAAAGCCTGCGGTCTAGTACCACATAGTCCTCTCTGCTCAGAGAAAACACAACCTTGATCGACAATGACAATGTCAACAGGGGTAAGCAGAGGACACGCCGTGTGGTGTGAACGTCACAGTGATGCACTCTGGTTCCTCGGAAAGTACTTTATAAATGCAATGGCACACGTGTCCAATCAATCAAATGTCTATGTGTAATGTGAGATGTGTCACGTGTCAGTCTCGCATTGCCAGACCTTCCTCCACAGCGCAGCAAAAGAAGGTTTATTATTGCTCAGTTCCATTAAGTGTCCCAGTAAGTCATTCCAGTCAGACCATCAAACACAATACCAGGACTCTGGAAACCAGTTCAGCTATACAGAATGCAGTTATTGGTTACACCAGTGTGTTTCCTGTGCATGTCGAAATGTCTGTTGTGAACACCGGCTATTGGAAACTCATCAATTTCATTCATATCAACCTATGATATTTCTACCAATAAGAAGAATACATAGGAGCAATAACAAAACCCTCATGCATATTTGTGTTCAATCTGACTAGAACACGCTGGCCTTGTAATAATGCCATAATAATGAATCCAATGTAAGAATTACATGTTTTGAGAGAGCAGGGGCAGCATTGGACATAAATGTGTACATTTTGTGGCTTATGAGTGTGTGTGTGTGTGTGTTCTAACGTTACATTTGTGGGGTCCAAAAACTGGGAATACAGTATACTTGTGGGGTCCGGACAGCTTTGTGGGGCCAAAAAGCTGGACCCCACAAGTTTAAAGGGCTGTTTAGAGGGTTAAGACTTGGTTTTAGGATTAGGGTTAGAATTAGGTTATGGTTAGGGTGAGGGTAAGGGTTAGGCACTTAGTTGTGATGGTTAAGGTTAGGGTAAGGGGCTAGGGAATGCATTATCTCAATGACGAGTCCCCACAAAGATAGTACCACGCACTGTGTGTGTGTGTGTGTGTGTGTGTGTGTGTGTGTGTCCACTACGTGATTTGTGAATGAGAACTGCAGCTGACAGGCCGTCTGCCCAACAGGCTGCTCTATCTGCTGGGGGCCGCAGAAACCAGAGGCCCTTCCACCTCGCGGAGCAACCCAAGCTGGGTCCATACGCTCGCCTCCAGGGTCACTGACGGCATCCAACCCCTTCCAGCAGCGGGCTGCAGCTCAGCCAAGGGCCTAACAACTCGCAGCAAGTGCACACATGCTCCGATTCCCATGCACCTCTAAACACACACACACACACACACACACACACACACACACACACACACACAATGTCCACAAAGCGCACGTGCAAGCTTTTCGGCCAACACGTTTCCCTGTGCTCAAGCACATGGACAAGCAAATGCGTAGGCAAGGATGTAAACACACACAGAAACACACACACACAGCGAGTCTATCCTTTCATTAACAAGGACGAGAGTCAATTTCCGCTCCCGTCGTCTTAGGCCGGTTGCCGGCGGGGTGGAAATCTGTTCGCTTACGGCAGTTTTGACATTTAAGCTTGTGTCTCTGCTGCTGGAGGGAAGTCCTAATGATTGGTGACCAGGGCCACCCTAGGGTTCCCTGCTGCATAACTAGCTGGAATGTTGTCACCCCTATCTACGTACGTGTGTGTGTGTGTGTGTGTGTGTGTGTGTGTGTGTGTGTGTGTGTGTGTGTGTGTGTGTGTGTGTGTGTGTGTGTGTGCGTGCGTGTTACACATCCTAAGTCTCATGTGAGTTTTAGCAGTTACATGACACATCTTAAATCATGAACACAAGGTTCTGCGCAAGTACTCTGATTTATTACTGCTGTAGTCGCTTAGAGTTCAAAATAAATGTATTTTCAGGTTCGAATTGCAAGAGCATGGAGTTTGATGATATACTGCATTGGGAAGAGATTTGTTCCAATAGGAGTAATGCAGGTTCAGCATTATGTACAGTAACCACTGTAGGGAATGGCGAATGCTCACTGCCTACTTCCTATATAAACTGGAGTGGATGGTAAGAATGAATGGTGGGATGTCCTGAACTGGCTTCTACTGACCCGGAGGATGCTTGGACACATACAGATTGAATTTGTTTACCGATATGAACATTACAACACTTATATATTATATATGTTAAATCGGATGGTGTATTGAACTTCAATATTTGGTACCAATTGACCATATGTGTCCATGGAGAAGAGCTGAAAGTGATTTATCAATTAAGAAAAAAAATGAATGTGCGACAAACTTTATGATCGATTGATCGTGTAATCGCCGTTTTATTACTGTGAGCCAGAAAAATGCGGAGTTTCCAGATTCTCAAATGTGAAAATCTTCAGATTTTCTCTATGATAATAAACTGAATGTATTTACATTTCGGTCTTTAGATTAAAAAGAAAAAAAAAGAAAGTTAAATATGTTAATTTGGGCTCTGGGAAATTGTAGTGGCCAGCGAGAATATTTTAAACCGGTTTTGCATGTCGTGCTATAGGTTTATTTGCATACAGTCTAGAGCCCGACCGATATATCAGCGGGCCGATATTAATGGCCAATATTAGGCATTTTCCAAACGATCGGTATTGGCATTTATAATGGCCAATAAATGAATATTTAAACGGACGAAACCCCCTTCAACGATTTTCTGAGTGTTGGCGCATAGTCTGTCCACCAGAGGGCACTTTACAACCTCCCTGTTGGCCTTTAAGTTTCATATCTTAAGTTTGTATTTTCATACATTGTATTTACCAGAACTTTAATATATTTTGATATATTTTTTCTGACAATAAAACCAAGTTTATTTTTAAACTTCATTATCATATTATTTTAGTGAGGACTCATGAATAACTACAAATAACTAATGTTAGGGAAATCTGTTTATGTTTTGTTATGCATTTCGTTTTGTTATTTTATTTTATTTTTTTTTGCCCGCAACAATCGTAAAAAAAACTCTTTTTCTGGAAGGACTGGTTATTGTCCCGTCTCACCTCCCTCCGTTGTTCTGTTCGTCACCTTGTCGCGTTATGTGTAACACTCCGTACGTGGTGCTTTAATCCACCCCCGCCCTTATATGGATCCAGGGTCTCACTAAAACAGGGTGAATGGTCACGGTGGGTCAACTGTTAATGCACTGAATGTAATTCTAAATCTGAATCTAACATATATAAAAAATATTGCTCTATAATACAAATAAAGTTGTCCTCCGAGGAGGGGGGGGTGGTGGTGGTAGAAAAAAAAAGAAAAAAAAACTTCCAACGAAGGATACTGAGCCCTAATATCTACGTGGCTAATAATAAATTGAAGGCCATGTTTCTTATGCATTTCCTGTCATCAAAACATTCACTTTGTCCTCAATGGCTCGGTTATGAAGGATGATTTGACAATATCTGCTGGGTAAATACATTTCTACTCTCCTACCTGGGAGACCGTTTCAATAAGGTTCACATTGTGTGTCTGCGTTGGCATGTTCTCCCTCGGCTAAGTGCCTGCAAGAGTGATACGGACGACATCGGTGACGCTGTAGAGATACGAGTGCCCCTCACCTTTCACCCGCTACCAAGGACAGCGTAATGACTGACATGTGAGGGATGAGGCGCCCCCGCTGGCGACTCCGTAAGAACGGGCCGCATGAATGTCAAGGTTGTCCTCTCCGGGCTCTGCTGCCCTTGGCTGAACAGAGGGACCTTTTGACAGGGCCGTAGCCAAAGAACCCCAGAGTAAGCCGGTTCATAATGCAACGGCACGCCGTGGGACTTTTGGGACACGCTCCGAGACTTCCGCACGCCGCGGAATGTGTTTACCATACCACCACTGTACTGGATGTGTTAGGAGCCGGGCAGGGTTAAACTCTGAGACTGGTTGCCTTTTGAGCCGGGCTGCTCATGTCCAGTGTGACACACACACACACACTTACACACACACACAGGCTCCAGTGGAAAACACAGTGAAAGCCATTTGGGCTTGGGGCCTATCAGTGCCACAAGAAGGCCATTATGCTCCCACTTTAGCACCTATGAACCATCAGGGTTGATAGAGACAACTATAACCTTCAGGGATCCATAACAAACAAACAGGAACGTCGATAATAGCCATGATGATGGTTTTGGTTATGCTTGATACACTGGGAGACACATCAAGAGGAGGAAGTTGTCGGAGATAAAAAGATAAAAGTGCTGGCAATATGGGTCAGCGTAACGCTCATCAGTTCAATTTTCTAAGCACAAATGGACATTTGGAAAAACAGAAAAATGGGTTCCAATATGTTTTTTTTTCCGCCTTGACAAATAAAAAAAAGATTTATCTTTAAAACAGTTTTTCCAATTTTCTGTTTTTATTCAGAGGATCAGAAATTGAGAAAATTACAAAACTGCGCCTGGGCTCCAATTATTCAATACTGCGATGGTATTCTCTCCCTTGTTCCGCCTAGCTACGCCCCCTCCCCCCCCACTCAAAACCATCAGTTGCACCTCTGACCCCAAAGTCTATCAGTTTTAGTTTTTTTTTTGGTCCATATGCAGTTGCATATTCCGCAAAGTAGAGGGAGAGAATACTAACTGCACGCAATTGGATAACACTACGACCAATCACAACAATACACGGGGTGATGTATCCAGAGTAGGGCTGGGTACCAAACACCGATACATTTATGGCACCAAAAAAAATACTCCAATCCTATGAGTATCGAAAAATTATTTATCTTTCGGTGCCAAAAGCATCTGAGCGCGCAAGCTTATCTGTCCTCTCTGCATATTGACACAGAGCAGAGCTCCGACCGACGCGCGCACACACACACACACACAAAAACGCAGTATATTGACGTCACAGAGAGTCACAGTTGGTTTCAAGTGTGGTTACAGTTTTTCAAAACTTCTCACAGACAGCATTTGCTGCGATATGATATTAATGGCGAGCCGAAAGCGGTCGCAGTGCTGTTGACGTTACACTTCCTCTTAGACAAGCAGGCACAACGGTGGTTTTTCTGCCCTGATGACTGACTGACAGTCATCATTATTAAAAGAGCCTTGCAAGGCAAGGCTCTTTTAATAATGTTACTCTGAGCGAGCAGTGTTACCAGAATTTTCTAATTTTGATAACCGTTTTGATTCACAATTAAGGTGGAAAATAAAAGATTTGCGTTTAATGGATTTTTGTTGATGTTGAAATGAATTTCAAAACATATGGTATCGGAAAAAAAAAAGTATCGTTAGGAACCGGCATCGAAACTGAGGTATCGAAACTGGCACCGGATCAAAAGATTCCAAACGATGCCCAGCCCTAGTCCAGAGCCCCATACGCTTAGCTCCCAGCGGAGCTGACTGGAAGATTAAACTGCCGTCATCTGTTCAGCTCGCCTCTGGCCCGCCTACATCAGATACACCGATGTGATTGGTGCAGCTCGGCTCCAAGGGCATAGTTAAAGAGAGTCATTACTCAATGCCAGAGTGACTGCTGAGCAAATTCTAAATTCTGCTCTCGCGAGAACTCCGGATTTCCGGGGGTATCAAATCTGTGAAGTGCTCCTTTAAATATGGGTCTGTTGGTGAAACGGACAGATTTATGACATCGATAAAATACTCTGTGCTTTAAATAGATACACGAAATCAACGTTGCCCCGAGCAGCCAGCCGACGACAGGAGCTGCCTCCTGTTCGTCACCCGGGTGATTGATTGATAAGCAGCATCAAACATGATTGCTGGAACAGCATGGAGTCGGGGGGGGTTGTTATGTCCCCTGTGCATCCGTCCTGAGGTGAAGGACAACTCTGGGGGACATAAAAAATTGATAAAAATGAAAATAAACAACATCAGTCACAGTCACTGGCTTTTCCACAGAGCTTTTGGGGAAAGAAATTCCCTACCGACTACAGAAAGCCAAAAACTCGGGACCCCTTCGCTACGGGACTCAGACAGCAGGCCGACAGACCGAGATCCAAACACGAGGACTCCGGCCCATATGTGCATCTGTATCTGGGATGTACAGCAGTGTTAGTGCTGCCTAGGGCTGGGCGATATGGACCAAAAATCATATATTTTGGCTGAATATCGATATACTGTATATCCCGATATTTTTTTTCCGCAAAGTGAGAGCAGTTCAGTGAAAGTCAAAGCCAAATATGACATGTAACAAGTAGTTTCATAGAAACCGGCTATTTCAGTGAACAGTTGCAAAAATCAAATGAATAAAACAGGTTTCTTCACCTGGTTCATGATTAAATGCTCAGCTGTTCAAATAACAATATAATGTAAACATAAATACTGTATAACAACAGGAGTACCTTTTTTTTTTTTTTAAATCAAAGCTCCATAAGGTGCACATTTAAATAAAAAAAATATCTTAAATAAAAAGCCTATAAAATAAAAGAGGCCAATCCAAAAGGAGTCAGCAGCTTGCTTGGAGCAAGGATCAGATTTGAACTATAGAACAGTTACAACAGTCTGATAAGTTCAGAAAAGTACATCACTTTACTGTAATGCAGCCCTTAAAACCAGGAAAAGACACTTATGTCATATCACGATATTACGATATCCAAAATCTAAGACGATATCTAGTCTCATCTCACGATATCGATATAATATCGATATATCGCCCAGCCCTAGTGCTGCCACCATGACGACCACACATTTCCTCCGTTTCTTGTTATAGCGAGAAACCCCCCCCCCTCTAGTTTTTACAAGAGCCTGTTCACAATATAACAAAATATGTGTCCTACCATGCGCCCGTGCTGTGCACACATCAGACATCAGCTGTGCACGGAACATGTTGCACTGGGCACGCCTAAAATGATCGATTGGAGCAAACGTCAATTAATCTACCGGTCAACTGACAGGAAAAAGAATCAACAGAGTTTTAATGATCGATCAAGAATGTTAATTAGAGCGGCAAAGATGAATCGGTGAGCTGTAGGGGTGCATGATATATCCGCTGGATATCGCGATATCACGTCGCGCAATTGTCGCAATAAGTACATGCAATATTTTTTTATATTTACTTTTATTGTTTCTGATATGTCCTGTTCTGTAGACATGCTCCTTATTTATGTATTCATGTTGGACCGGTCCAATATGACCTGTCAGTTGAAATAAACCTTTTGTTGAAAGAAAACTTGTTTATTTTGTTATGAATCTATTTTTATGAGTTTTCCCGTAACTTTTGTAATTTTACATTCGTTAAAGAAATGTTGAAGTTAATATCGATATCGCAATATTCATGATGAATATCGCAATATCACATTTTGTCAATATCGTGCAACCCTAACGAGTTGTTAACTATGAAATTAAACAAAACTATTTTGATAATCGATTAAATCGGTTTGAGTCATTTAAAAAAATGTTCTGGCTTCTTCTCTCCTCTGTGACAGTAAACATTCAGTTTACTGTTTACCATCTTTGAGTTGTGGACAAAACGAGACATTTGAGGACGTCATGTTGGGCTTTTGGGACACACCGATCCACATTTTTCACCGTTTCTGACGTTTTTTGTAGACCAAACTATTAAAACGAGAAAATAATCGTCACGTTTTTCAACATCGAAAAAAATAATCGTTAGTCGCAGCCCTGGTTTTAATCAACACGAGATATTCTCACTGCTCATTGCTGCTTTATTCCGTTTGTAAATTGAATGCATGTGGGTTTCAGATTGACGGGGTGTTTTTTTTTTTTTATACATTTGATAGATTTCATAAAAAGAATGATCAATATATTAATACATAATGAAAATAATCATCATTTACGGACCATTTGCTCCCCTCCCACGCTGGTAGCACGATAATAGGCCATCCATCATGTTGATCAAATCCTATAGCCAGACAGATACAGTATAGCTCCACTTTGTGCCCAGGAACGTTGTGAGCCTTTTGGAGAATGAGCTTAATTCTAAATGTTGTGATAAACCAATCACATAATCAACGTTTAATGTACGGGGCCAAATGTTCTATGTCTTATCGATAGCTTAATCCTTTGATCTCTTTTTAGGGTGACCTCTTTACCACCGGTCCAGGTACAGCGGATGTGAAATAGCCTCCAGGCTAATTCTGGCCCATTTTACTTTCATGTCAAATTAGTGTGCATTGTCCCTGATGAAATAAACCTGAAATAAAGAAACATTCACATGGAGGAAATAAAAAAAAATAATTAAAAAAATAATGCCATGTTGTATTATTTAAGTGTTCTTACAGCACAGCAATGTTACAAGCCCCAGGTGTCCTCGGATGCCCTCTAATCCAGCAGTGTTTTAGGGCTAAGGAGTTGATCAGTACAGTAGGTCAGTTGATGTTCTTTGCAGGCACATCATCACGCATATTTGTTTTTCTTTAAACCTAGACAGGAATAGTAAAACCACAAGGGGTGCCGAAATCCACCCTAACATGGGACAGCTAGAGCTTATCCGCTTGGCAACTACACTCGCATCCAAATCAGCCCAACCAATTGAAGCTCAGTTGTGTGATTATGCAATATTATCGGCGATTTGATCCTGCGGCTACATAAAAAAAAGAAAGAAAGAAATAAAAAAAAAAAAAAAAAGCCGCCCCGAACGCTACTGTTTCTCACGCATGATGTCATGTTGGATTCCATGGAAGCAGGTTTTGCAGAAATGTCCGAGCAGCAGGAAGGCATTACATGCAGGCACTGTTGGAGCCCACGTTTCGTATTTTCTGGTGCATGTGGGTTAACGACAACGCCAAACTCCGTTAAATAAATCCCACATTTAAGTCTAAATCTGCTTATCGATGAGACGCATGTATTAAAGAATATGATTTCTTATTTTAGAAACCCTTAAGGTATATTTGTTCATTCGGCAGTCATACATTCAGTAAATGTGGACCTTTGGTACTGGTTTTCACAATGATCTTACACCAAAATAGAAGAAGTGGACAGTAGGGGCTGGACTAAATAAAAAAAAATTAAAATGGGAGAAAAAGAGTTGGTGGGTGATATATTTGCAAAAAGAAAAGAAAAAAACAATAGTTTATAAAACGTCATGTTCATAACGGACATGCGCACTTACAGACGATTTAATAAAATATATTACAGTGTCAGATTTTTTTGAATGGAGGTTCGTTTTGCTACAAACGGGGTGCGTATGGTGATGATGCAGCCCGGTGCAACATCACGCGCTGCCGAATGAAATAGCCAATAACCAAAAGCCATGACCAAATATGACATACACCTGTGTAAAACGGTCTCATTTTAGGATTTTATAATGGTGTTACATGGGTAATTTGGGCGGTAGCTGCAATTATTTGAGACACTAAATATACGCACTAAAAGAAACAGCTGTACTGGGCAATGTCGATTAACAAAACACTTGGGCAACGTAGAGGCAGACTAGCCTACTCCAGTTTTTCTACATAGTACCACGACCGGACCATGCAGTTCTGACACTACAATAAGCGTCAAGCGAACAGGAATTACACTGCCCCCAGATATAGTATTTTCAAAATGAAGCCAAAATGAAAACCGTGCAATTACACTCGAGTATCTCATGAATCTCCCATCAATAGGTCCGCTCTGTGCTTTAAACACGCGTATTTTAACATCACCTTAGCTGTTCTAAACCACCAACTGCGCATTGGGCCCATTTTACTACACGAAATAAAAATTCAAGACATTTATTTTGAAGAACCAATCGCCACACTTCCTGTCTCGCTACGTCCAATTCTGGCCAACTTGCCACAGCTCACCACCTCCCTCCTCCTCCTCCCTCTGACAGACAATGAATGAAGCCAGTTTGTGGAATGGAAAAGCCCAGGACCGACCAGTTCGCGTAGCATAACTACCCTTCTAACAGGTTAGCTAAAAACATTTACAGAAACAGGACAACACTGCCTCTTAGCTCTGGTTACGCTGTCCGTCTTAACGTTACGCTACCTTTATCTTCCGAACAAATAGCGACAAGAATAACATGCTGAATGATATCACTCTTCCTGCCATACCACGTGAAATGTTACAACAGGACAAAGCTACGAAATACATTGTAATATTCCTAACAACGCCTCACTGACACCATGTACGAGCTTACCTGCAGGATGCTCAACTTCACTTCTCTGCGGTGCGGCCACGGCTTCACAAGCTGTGCCAAGTCACCCGAGGTTCGTCAAGACAGGAAATGTAGATATGGCTTTCAAAATAAAAGCGGAAAGGTACAAGCCTTGGGGCGTTGACAAAAAAATAAATAAAAGCGCAATTACTGAAGCAGTATAATGCCATTCCTGTCTTCGAGTCAATAAACTCATCTTTAAATTCTGTCGTTAACACAACCACCACAATTCACCGTTTTCGGCCTGAGCTTCCTTCAGTGCGTCTCTTGAGAGCTAATTGTTACATTTTAGACCGGAAGCGCCATATTTCATTTTAGCCAGCTTGATACTACAACGTTACTGGCGTTATTAAACATTAATTGTGCTAATTTACCATAACAGCTCCAGCTGAGGATATCCGTCTCCCTAAGCCTTTCGTCACAGGTCGGTATAGTTTTGGCTTCATATCATACTGCTTTGGCTTAGTTTTTACCGGCTATAATACCGTGAGTGGTCCAGTCCAGATGCTCCGGTGGAAGCGGGACGGAATGAATCCTCCTGAAAGTTGATGTTGCAATTTGCCACCGCGCTGGCATCATCATCGTTAATGCATGGTAAACAGAAAAACATTGCATTTCCGGGCACAACTTTTTCAACACCAGTGACCGTAATGTATAGCTACGTGGCATCCCATAGACTTTTTTTTACCGGTAAAAAATAAAACAATTAGGACTCTATACCAAAAATACATTGTATAGTCCTTATATAATCCCACATTGGAACAGATGTCCATTGGAAAAACGTTTGGTCTTTGCCTTTCAAATATATGCTTACTAAATAAAGTGAGATAAGTTAAGTTTAAATTAATTCACATTCAACCCAGCAAAGTGTGTGCTAAACCAGATATGGAATCTGAATGCTCTTTCTGTAAAAAGGTCAGATATAATATATTTCCCATTCATTTTGGACATGTTCCTACACAGAAAAATTCTGGTCCTTGAATTTATTTATTTCTAATTTGGTTTTATGGAGGTTTTCTTTGGTGTGGTCGAGCTTTAAGACCGAAAAGGAAGGAAAGTATTTAATTATTAATCTTTTCGCTAAATGAAGTCAATGAATATTTGGACTCCGTGAGATATTCAAAGAACTGTAAAGCTCTGAAGACAATCATATACACTGTGCATATACACTTGTGACGTCACGTGACTGAATGCTATTGGAACTCTTCTAACTGGAAGTGATGCGGTCACTACCGTCACTACCAAGGGGGTAAGCTTCGCTTCAGAACTCGAACCTCCTATGGCGCCATTTTGACGCTACAAAGAGATCACCTCCCGTTAGCATTTCACTGACTACATTTTGGCGCCACTTTGACAGCGAATAACTTTACATCTGAAGTGTTTAAAGACTATTTGTCCATTGTTTATTTCTAAAGAAACATGACAATGTATAAAAGGTTCCATTACCTTGTAGCTCACGTTATGGCTCCGTAGCAGACGCTTTTGTAAAAATAGGCTAATGATTGTGTCATAACCACGCGACTTACTGTCGCACAGTAGAGGAATTACCGTATAGTACAGGAGAAGCTCGCAGGCAGTTTCGACTTACGTTGGCTGTTTAGGTTTAATTACTAATGTTAACTAGCATGTTAGTTAGCAATAATTAGCCTGTGCCTATGTTATCTCCTTACATATACCTACACTCTCCGTCTCTGTAAGATTGGGAATGATTGAGATTTCTCTTGGCACAGCTACCAGAAGACTTCACACTTTCAGACAGGTTGCTCACGTCACATCTACGTTGTCTCTCTCAGTTGGAGGCTGTGCAGTAACACTCAGTGCTCACCAGAAAAGTGCTTCTAATAGCCTACACTGGTCTCCGTCCAGAGCAACGGGGTCTATTGGTCCATTATATATATGTCAGTGGTCACTACCCGATTTGATTCGAGTGCGGATGCGAGTTGCGCATGCTCAGATTTAAACGGTTTATGGCATAACGTGTCATACTGAAATTTGTGAAATCCATACAATAATAAACTTTTGTCTTTAAAGACAATAACAGAAGATGGAAATCATTTCAAAAACGTTTTAGCAATCTATGATTGTTTGATGCTAATGTTAGCTCAAAACGCCATTCAAGTGACAGCCTTTGTTGTGTTTGATTGCTAACTTGTAGCTAGCAGTCATTTCAAAAACGTTTTAGCTATCTATGATTGTTTGATTGCTAACGTTAGCTCAAAACGCCGTTAGCGTCTTGTATCTACTTGTCGCGACTCACATCGGCACTCAACTCACAGGTAGTGACAGATGCTATGAATTGGACTGGGATATGATTTGTTTATGTATTTATTTTGTAGTTGTGTACGTGTACTTGTATGTGTCGTTTGTAACTGCAAATGCTCACGGCAGACATGTTGACATGTCATAGTAGGAAAAGCACAGGTGTGTTCAAATCCATTACTGATGGCTGCATTCCACTTAGGAGAGGCCCTGGTATTAAACCATTAATAATGGCTGCATTCCACTTAGGAGAGGCCCTTTTATTGTGCATGCTGACTCACTGAAATAGCTCACTGGGACACTTGATGGAACTGAGCCATCGTTAAGGTTATCAATTTCAGCTGTGCTTTTCCCACTATGACAAGTCAAAAACGGCCGTGAAAAAGGTCCATTTGTATATAAAGTTATTTATAGTAATAAACAACGTAATTCACAAATACAAACGTACGTTGGCGGCATACGTACACAGTGGGGAATAAACAACAAAATAGCAACTAAACTAATCTTTTTCATGATTGTTAACGTTGTAGCCTATAATGTGTTAAATCGTACGAGAATAAATAAGGCAGTATGTAAATAAAAAGTGATCAAACCCTATGCATTGTCACATTTCTGCACAATTCTGATTCTAAATTCTGGGTTGTATAGGTCCTATTTATGTTATTTTGACACTACCAACATCCAAGGGGGTGAGCCAGCTTCCGCAAAGCGTAGCTCCTATGGAGCCATTTTGATGCTAATAAGCCACCACCCGCCATTAGCTTTCCATTGACTGCCATTCATTTTGGTGTCACTTGGACAGCGAATAACTTTACAACTGAAGCGTTTAAAGACTCTATTTGTCCATTCTTTATTTCTAAAGAAACACGACAACATATAAAAGGCTCCATTACCTTGTACCTCACGTTATGGCTGCGTAGCAGACGTTTTTGTGAAAATAGGCTAACGATTGTGTTATAACCAAGCGACTTGCTGTCGCATAGTAGAGGAATTACCGTATAGTACAGGAGAAGCTCACAGGCAGTTTTGACTTACATTAGCTGTTATAAGTTTAATTACTAATGTTAACTAGCATTTTAGTTAGCAATAATTAGCCTGTGCCTATGTTATCTCCTTACATATACCTACGCTCTCAGTCTCTGCAAGATTGGGAATGATTGAAATTTCTCTTGACACAGCTACCAGAAGACTTCCAACTTTCAGACAGGTTGCTCACGTCACATTTACGTCTTCAAGCTCAGTTGGAGGCTGCTCAGTAACGCTCAGCCGTCACCGGAAAAGAGACTTCTAATATCCTTCACTGGTCTCCGTTGCAAGTCTACTGCATCACTTTGTCCATTAATTGGACGAGAAGGAGGAGTGAGGGAGGAGCCACGTTACGTTACGCACTTTCACTTGCAATCACATCATAGCCACGCCCTAAAACACCCCCTGCTTTATCGCCAATTTTAAAATCAACAAGACCATGATTGAAAAGATGAACATCATTCTGTGTTGCAGAAGACTTAAAACTAGCGATTGAGACCATAAACTCATTATGAAAATGTTTACTGAGGTAATAAATCAAGTGAGAAGTGGGTCACTTTCTCATTGTCTTCTACAAAAACCGACCTCCTTTTGCAACCGCACGTGTCACCCCCTGCTGGAATTCAGATAGAACGCAGGTTTAAGGCACTTCCGCATTTACAGCACTTCGCCGAACCGGATGCGTTGTCCATTAATATTTACAGTCAATGACTGAAACCCACGCGCACTACCGCGAGACCCCGCCCCATTTAACACAAAAATAAAAGCAAAAGCTTCAGATCTTTGCACTAATTTAAGAGTCTTAACAGGTATAGCTTTAGTATTTCATACGTTTTATTGCCATTAGTATTTCTACTATTAGGTTCTCTACTGTTTTTCACATAAAAGCAGTCTAATGCAATGCAAAACACAATTGTATGTGAATGTACAGTATGTACAAGTTAAAGATGAATCATCTGAACATGATCTGATTCTTAATGTGGTTGCATTAGAATCATCAAGAGGTGTACTCATTCATTATTAAGTAAGTATTTTCTTCCATCATTTATGCTATTGATTTGAATATTACAATTTAAAATGTTCTAATATCTTATCACATCCACATCATATTCCGGAACTGTGTCGATTTATTCTGACATCATTTTGTCCTCACACTCTTAAACCTGCGATAACAAGTGTGAGATGAACATTACACAGTCGTCTAATGAAGACTACTGGGGGGTGCCCATAAAAAAAAAACTTCACGTGTCAGGGCTCCATTTAGCTTGTTTTTCTACCTGGTTGCCAGGTGCTTCCATCCCTCCATGGAGGAGGAGGAGGGGTGCGGTTGCTGTTGCTGTTGATGATGATGGTGGAAGTTCCCCCAGGGCAGCGCCCAGAATACTAAACCACAACAGGCAGAGGAGCATGCTGAGCCCCCGATGACAGCATGATCCTATAACTGGCTTATGCAACTGATTAGAGCCTCCTTCAGCATTACATAACAGCATTAGGTCAGCCTGCTGCTCACAGCTGGGCCGGGGACTACCACTGTCACCCATTACAATGTGGGTCAAATCCATGTAGGCACGCGTCGAGTGGTTCATAGACGGCCCCGAGTGTGTGGAGAAAGTGACCAAGGTGTAGCAGGGGTGTCACTGTCCCTGCTGCTAATGTCGCTCAGTGCTCAAATGTTAAGTGCAACGTGCATGAGCAGGCCGAGATATCCGGAGACAAATTGGACCGGGAGATGGCTGACATAATGGGTCCTAAATAGGATTACAGGGAACATATTAGGACAATAGGACAAACTAGGACTTAAAAAAAAGAACATTGCATACAAACGAATGTCGTCTGTGATATAATAAAAAGGGATAACGCAGTCAACGTTATTTTTGACGAACAGAAAACAATTTAAGTTGGAGTTTTATTTAATGGTATCAAGAATGCCATAAACATGAAAAGACACAATAAAGTCCAGGACTTGATTTGCTTTGCTTTGTCTGGACTGTGTGGGTGTGGTCTGATCAGTTTTGATTGACAGTGATGAAACAACTGCGATCAGATCCGGATTCAAATGTTGCCGAATCTTTAAAAGGGCACACAAGTAGCTAGGGCTACATCATTTTTTTTCCCCAACTGAGCCCTATCCACTTCAGACCAGTTAGAGATAAGCAGAGAGAAGGAAGAGAAATGCTTAAATCGCTCGTGTGAAATAACCACAGCTGTTCTAGATAGTCCCTACCCTCACCTATGAAGAACGAGATCCAGAACGAGATCCAGGGTACAATCTGCCAAATTGGGTTTCCTCATCCGTGAGGAGCTCTGAGTAGAGCCGCTGCTCCTTCGCGTCGAAAGGAGCCAGTTGAGGAGTTTGCTAGTTTTCCCATGAAGTGAATGTCTTCAGTAAAGTAGCCTGGTTGGAGCCATCTGAATCACTGCCACCACATCTCTTCAGCAACTACAGTAGGTCTGGTGTGGTGCTCACTGATGGAGAAACAACCAGAGCTTTGTTGGCAGGATTAAAGAAACTCAACCAAGTTTACTTGATTTCGCTGGAGTTAGCTAGACTAATCTATCCAATCTGACTAAAACAACTTTTGAACAAACACATGTTCCACCAAAACAAGTTCCTACCCGAGGCTATTTTGTAGCGGCACCGTTGCTCCGTCTGGTGCTTAGCACCGCCCCCAGATGATTGTGATTGGTTTAAAGAAATGCCAATAGCCAGAGCACGTTTTTCTCCCATCCCGGAATGCTGTGTGGACTTGGACCAGCCAGACCTTCCTCCGCAGTGCTGTGGAGGAAGGTCCGGCAATGCAAGACTAATACTAGCATAACACACCTGAATCTCCGTCCTTTTATTTTATTTTTTTTAAACTGTTCATCCTGAATACTGCAATGTTTTAAGAGTGCTAAAATGTCCCTCTCCATCCTGAGTCCGCCAATGTTATAAGAGTTCTAAAATGGTTAAGAAGTTTTTAGAACTGGGACATCATATTTCTGCCAGGAAAATGGTGATACACACAGCGACAAGCGTGGATAAAGTCAACGCAGCTGTGCCGGCTGTTGTAATACAGTGAAACAATTTTTTTTTCTTAAATCTTCATATTTGTTCCACTGATAAGAAAAAAACCTAGCAACTGCTATTGCAAAATAACCCCTCCAAAAGAAAATGGCCAACATGGCTAACAATGTGTGTGTGAATAAAGTGAAATGAAACAAATTCCCACTAATTATCAGGCCATATCTGAATGACAGCTCTGAAAAAATAGGAGCGTGTATGTTCCCACATTTCTAAGATGTTTTTTTTTCCCACTGAAAATTAGGCCCTATGTTCCCACATTTCTAAGATTGTTTTTCAAAATTAGGCCCTATGTTCCCACAGTTCCTTTTTCATAAATTTGTATCAGATTTTATCTCCCTAACCCTAAAAAATGTTTTGGGAGAATAGGGCATACATTGAAGGGAAATGTAGGAACACAAGACCTAATTTTGAAAATTACATAGGGCTGTGGGACCATTGGGCTGTGGGAACATAGGGCTGTCCCCGAAAAAATAACCCCTGATGATGTCATCAAGGTTAATTTTAAGCTTTTGCTGCGTTTTAAACTACGAGCGACAACACAATGCAAGCACCAAACGCTTGCCGCTGTGCGACGGGTGTGATGTGCTATGAATCAACGTTGCGCTGTTCTCTAAATTTTTCAGCGCTCCAATGATGCGCCAAACAATCGTAGGTCTTTAAAATGCACACAGCTAGCTGTGGTACTGCGTTATTTAGCAGCGAGAAAAAAAAAAGAAGTGAAAATGCATTTAACCCTTAAAGAGTTTGTGTATCTTGGGGGATACAGTCATTTAACAGGCTGTAGGGGGAGGGGCTATGGGGGGAGGGGCATTATGTGGTTGCAGTTGATGAGAAACACTGATGGGGTGATGGGTCATGTAATCAGGTCATGTGACTTTATGCCAACATTCCAAACATTTGTATCAAAATCCAAAATGGCAGCATACGTGAACAAAGACACTGGTCATGAGGTAAGTGTTTTTATATTTTTCATGATTATGATATTTTAGAGTGATTTTGTTTGTTTACGGATAGTTTTACATGTTCTTGTGGATATTTTTAAAATAATCTTCTCACAACTTTGATTATCAGGCATTGAATGCCTGTATCCTGGGGGATACATTGCCCATATAAGGGTATTTAACAGGGCTGATCACTCAAAGATATATATATGTTTTGAGGCCTGTTCTCTACAGATATTGAATAGGATAAAGGTGTGTAACATTGATTACTTTTTTATTTTACTCTCAAATGTGTATTATTGATGAATTCAACATGTACACATGTTTTCAGGGAATTTCTGTCAGCAGTTTCTACAGTACAAGAAAGAGAGAGGTGAAGTCTGTAGTTTTGCCACCTGATGGTTCATCAGATTCAGAGGAGGGATCCAGTGAGGAAGTCGAGGAAGATGAGCTGTATAGGCCTACAGAGGGACAGTGTGAGGATGACAGCAGCAGCAGTGACAATTTGAATGGCAGCTCTAGTGATGAGGCCGAGGAAGGAGCAAAACAGAATAAACAAGGAAACCAGAATAAACGAGGGAAGATGTTTAGGTAATGATTAGAGGAGTATTTCAAATTGTTATGTGAAAGATCTAGTGGTTTTGCTGTACATATTCTATCTGTGTGTGTCCACATGATGTGTGTTATGGTGATGTGTTAGTAAATGAGTGGAGGGAAGAGGGAAGGAACCCCCCTTCCCAATACTTTCTCTATTTTACACACACACACACACACACACACACACACACACAAACACAACAACACACAGGAGTTTGTGTAAAATTGCATATACTTAGGTGGTTTATGTTGAAGATTGGGGAAATATTGATATAATTTTTCCTTTTCAATAGTTGGAGAAAAACTGAGTTTGAGCACCAGTCCACTGCTACACAAAGCTGCTTCACTGCACCAGACGAGCTCTCCACTCCACTAATGTACTTCTCCAAATTCTTCGACAAGGACATTTTTGAAGTCATTGCTCAGCAGACAAACTTGTATTCCTGTCAGCTCATTGGATGCAGCATCAACACTAATGTGTCTGAAATCAAGGCTTTCATTGGAATGAAGCTGATCATGGGTATAGTGAAAATGCCTGCAATGGAAAACTACTGGGCAACAGATACAAGATATGAGAAAGTAGCAGATGTCATGCCACTCAAGATGTACAAATGTTTATCCAGGATGCTCCACTTTCAAGACAACATGAGCTCGGAGTCCAGTGATGATCGCCTTGTGAAGATAAGGCCTGTACTGGACCACATGAGGAGCAAGTGCATGGAAATGGAGAGTGAGAACCAGTTCTCAATTGATGAAATGATGGTTCCTTACAAAGGAAAAAAAGCTGGAAGTCTGCGGCAGTAAACCCAAAAAATGGGGTATCAAGATCTTTGTCCGCGCTGGTGTGTCTGGATTTGTGTATGACTTCATGGTCTATACAGGGAAGTCTACATTTGATGGTTCTAATCAAACTCAAGGCAAAGAGTTTGGGTTAGGTGCAAATGTTGTCCTGCAGTTGTGCAAAACCATCAGAAACCCCTCCGACTGCGTTGTCTACTTTGACAATTTTTTCACATCGTTGAGTTTGGTAACACATCTAAGAGATTCTATGGGCCTCAGAAGTTTGGGCACTATTCGAAAGAACCGCTTGATGGGTTGCAGCGTTGAAGAATCGAGACATCCTACGAAGAGGAAGAGGCAGCTTCGACTTTCGTGTTGACAACGATGCAAAGCTGGCTGTGGTCAAATGGGCCGACAACAAAACAGTCACTTTGGTGAGCTCCTGTGCGTCTGTCAACCCTGTTGGCCTAGTGAGACGCTACTCTAAAGAGGAGAAGAGAAAGATAAGTGTGCCATGCCCCAAGATTGTGTCTGAATACAATACTCATATGGGAGGAGTGGATTTGGCAGATATGATGATTGCCCTGTATCGCACTCCAGCAAAGTCCCATCGGTGTTACATGGGCATATTTTGGCAGATAGTTGATCAATAACGCATGGCTCCTCCACCGGCGTGATGCAGCAGCTCTTGGTCAGAAACACCAGTGTCTGAAGGACTTTAGGCTGGATGCTGCCAGGGGACTCATCTACCTTGAAAAGCAGAAAAGGGGACGGCCATCCAAAGGAAATGAAGACAATACGCCAGAAAAAGTGATCAAACAGCCAAAGGTTCCCAGGCCAGTGGATGATATGAGGTATGACAGGATTGACCACTTCCCTATCCTGTCAGTGAAAGGCCGATGCAGGATGTGCCAGGATGGGCAGACATCCATCATGTGTCAGAAGTGCAAAGTGAGGCTTTGCCTGGTCACTGGACAAAATGCTCGCAACTGTTTTCTCAGCTTCCATTGCCCATAGAATATATCTGGTGTGGGGCACCACAGGGAAGATGGTAGAATTAAAAAAAAGAAAACAGGAAAAAAGGTGTTTTAAAAATCGGCACACGAACTGTTTAAAAAGTTATGAAATGTTAAATGTATATCCTACATAGGCAATGCATCTTGGGAGAAAAAGTTCAGTTTTTTTCCAATTTTTCTAATGTTGTATGGATACCATGAAAAAAATGTAGCTAATTAATTGTTTATGAAATGTTTTAAAAGTTGTCATATGAACTATAATAAAAAAGAATACATTGCGAAATGTTACCCTAAATGGGCAATGTATCTCGGGAGATACAGAGTGTAACTTAGAAAATAAAGGTCATATTTTGGAAAAAATGCATGAACTGTCATTTTAGTCTAGATATATACAAAAATAGCAATGAATAATTTTTCCATCAAATTTATTTATGCTTGCCCCTTTAAGGGTTAATTAAATCAGACCATGACTTAAATAACAGCAAACACATATATGCTGCAGATGCAGTCAGTTTATCTATGCTTGTGAAGGGACTATAATCTGGTTGTACTCTAATGGCTGGAAGGCACATAAACTGGTTTTATTTGTAATATGAAAAAGGCACAAATAAGGCAATGAGAAACAAGCAGGGGAAGTCATATAGGGTGTCCCATGTACGACTGTGTGTGCAGAAATGTTCACATTAGTGTTGCCAAGTACTGAATCTACAATGTGTTACCAGATGTCCAAGCACAACTTCAGAGGCCGGTCGGTCGTTCTTTCCCAACACAGGCCTTGAATGAATATTGTGAAGTAGCCTATAAAAACAAAGGGTTGTGTTCATGCTCATGCTGAAAAAACACATTCCCTCTACATTACTTGGCGTGTGTGTGTGTGTGTGTGTGTTGGGAATCCCCCATGGAAGGAGCACAAATAAAATCACATTTTAGCAGGATCATGTGATTAATGGAGGGAGGGCAGTGAAGCATTAGGAAATCCCTGCTGCAGACCTGATGACATTGTATGCGCCGTTTCTGAAGAGAACGTGTGCCAACTCAAACAGAAAAAGGTATAAAAAGGTTATAAAGGCTAAGAAATCTTTCAACACGCATCTAAATAGATTGAGCGTAATGAAATCTATCCTACATAGGAAGCCTAACTGATGGACAACAGCCCCATCTACAGGACAGACATGGTGCCTACACGCTGATGAAAAGAGACTGAACTTTATTGATTAGAATGAAAAGTGAACATACAGCATATTGAGGAAGCAACTTTATACCAAATACTTTAAAGATATCAAAAAATGGCTCTTTTAATATGTGTGCAAAATATAAGGCACTTGTTATAAAATTGGGCAATAGAGCAAATGCATTATTAATCTAACAAATTTGGACAACACTTTTCCATGAAATCCAGCTGATTTAAAAGCAAGGATACAAAAAGTACAAACTAACATTAAACAAAGCCAAAACATCAGTTCCCCAAAGCGATCATTTAAGTTGTATACGGTCTTAAAAGGCATGTAGTGCTCATAATTAGAATATTTGTAACAGTAAAGAAAAATATACCAAAAAATATATATATATATAACCTGAGGTTAAACTGGAATGTGTGATTAAAGCTCATCTCAAAACAATAGTGTTCCTGCAAGACTGCTACCTTCAATTTGAGCCACAAAAAAATAATCAACATATAATGGTTTGAAGTCAAAAACAAAGCACATTACCATTTCATTCTCCGATTTTAAATGTGGAATTGCAAGAAAAGCAAACAATCAATTTGGAGCTAACGCTATCTTTCTTCAAGGTACAAACAGCAACTGGCTAGCGGCCGTGTGGACAGACTTCCCTGTGTTTTAGCTGAAGTCTCTGTTGGAGAGCACCAGCGGGGCCACCAGGGTCCACAGGTAGATGGCCAGGCCCAGCCAGCTGGAGCAGATCTTCACCCACACGGCCGGCATGGTGCTCTGCATGGTCTGGTAGTCCGTGTCGGGCCTGACGAGCCCAGAACAAAAATCAGAAAGAAGTCAGTTTTGCATCAAATCAGCCTGTCTAAAGTAGGGCTGTCAGAAGTGGCCAAAAATAATGTTCAAATATTCCTTCTTTTAAAAAAAAAAAAAAAAAAAAATTAAAATTCTCTCTCTCCCCCCAAGACTAGTATGATACTTACATGTACCAGTTGGTGAGCGTCATCATGATGTAGAGGGAGGCCAGGAAAAGGCTGAAGTGGAAGAAGGAGTAGTTGTAGGTGACCGCCTCCTCTTCGTTGTCCACGGCCCGCCGGACTCCGTCCTCGCCTGTGGAACTGTAGTCGCTGGTCAGACCCTGGTGGTCCTCGGTCTGCATCAGCTTGTTCACCTGGGTGTTGGTGGACGAGCGGATACTGCGGCGGGCGAGAGCACAACATACGATTGTTGGCGTACAGTGACAGGAAAGCGATAGAGACAAGTATATAGTCTACAGTATATCAAGGGAATATATAGTACATTTTAGTAAAGTATTGTAGAAATATTTTATTAACAAAATGCGTTAGTCATAAAGTACTCCGGGTGACCTCTGATGCACAGATCAGAGCTCATAATTCGGAGGACAACTTGGTGGACCAGCACTGACTTGAGGTCTTAGTCTCCGTTTTGTGAACCCACAGCTGTGTTGTAACTCTTATCCTGGACTCAGTAAACTTTGCTTAACTGAACTCTTCGCTTCAGATTGATCCTTGTGTTCTGGTAAACTTAAGACCGATGTAAGAAGGCGCAGGAATCCAGTCTGATTTGACATGCCTTAGGGCCTTATTTTAGACAGAATTTCCTCTACAGTATATATGAAGGAAGTTCCTTCCTGAGGCTATTTTGCAGACGCACCGTTGCTCTGTCCGACGCTAAGCGCCGCCCAAGACTATTGATGACTGGTTTAAAGCAGAGATCTATAACATGGGGGGGTCCAAGACCCCTAAGGGGTGGAGGGGGGGGTCCTCCACCAAATTATTGTTGGAGGTTTTAAAAAAAAAAGAAGAAAAAAAGATGTCTGACAACATACATTTACATGAATCCAACATACCATGGGTGCCAGAGCCTACAGCCTTGTTATTATTATTATTATTATTAGTAAAGCTTAAACGGGTGATTGAATGATCATATAGGGTATTTCACAATGTTCCTTAAGGTCCTCTAATAGGGTATGGAACATTGGTTGGGCTTAAAATTGGCTGGTTGCTGTTTTATGGGCCCTTATGCATCCCTGTGTTTTGGCCCCATTTGGAACGAGAGCTTCCTTCCAAATATGGTATGCTCATGAATATTTAGATGAGCTGCGCGCTGATTGGCTGAGGAATAAAGCAGTTGGTGAGTTGAAGCAGCCGTGCAGTGTGTGTTTGACCAATCAGCGACGGTCTGCAAACCCCAAAGTACTACCTGCCGATCACAGACTTTTTCGGGGCCCCCAAAAATGTTCACAGAACTTTATTTAGACCCTGGTCCCCGTGGTGGAAACATAATGACTTCCTCAAAAGGTTCCTAGTCCCTGGGGAAAGTTCCTGTGGTCGAAAATTGGCTTTATATTATCTTGGTACATGTTGCAAAAATGAGCAATGTGGATATTTACCAAATTTAAACTATTTCCAAATAAGCTTCTCTTTTCAGCCATCTTCCATAACTGCCTGACAAAAGCAGCATGCTAAACTAAACTCCCATCTCCTCTGGAGGAAATGGGCGGTATGATGACACCAGGAAAAAGATCCAACTTTCAGTCAGTGTTGTATGCAGAACTTAAAATAATGTCTATATTTAATGCTGTCTTTTTTTAAACTTTTTTTATATTACTATGTCTACATTCCTTGCACTATTGGACACACTTGCACTACCACCATGACACACACTCTCATAGAGCACCTTACCATGCAGACTGAATCACAGGGTCAGTCAAGTAAGTAAGTAAGTAAGTAAGTAAGTAAGCATCCATCCATCCATCCATCCTCCATCCATCCATCTGCGCCAGTGAGCCAGTAAGCATGCAGCATGCTTCTACCAAGACGTAACAATGTCTGTCTGATTGGCTGTCTAACATTACACGTCGGATCGATCGATCTTCGTAAAAGTTAAATCGCAACATGAAACCTAAAAAAATACCAGCAGTTCCAGTAAAATACCTGGCGTAAAGAGTACAGAAGAGGAAAATGACCAATCCCACGATGCTCTGTGCGTCCCACCACTGGACGGTGCCCGGGGCTTGGGTCGGAGTCGGTCCTAGAGTGGTGACGTTCTGGACCAAACTCAACAGACTGGGGTTACACTGGCGGTCTGAGGACGGAAACACAGACGACAACGTCAAATGTGACAACTAGTAGTTATTACAGCTACAGGGGCAGGTTTTTCCCTTTCCTTTATACGCCTTCCCAAAGTCAGTTATCCTGGTTTTGTATTTCCCCTTTATTCTTGCAGGCAAGTCATTAAAGTGCTCATATTATGCTCATTTTCAGGTTCATAATTGTATGTAGAGGTTATATCAGAATAGGTTTACATGGTTTAATTTTCAAAAAACACCATATTTTTGTTGTTCTGCACATTGCTGCAGCTCCTCTTTTCACCCTGTTTGTTGAGCATCTGTTTTAGCTACAGAGTGAGACATCTTACTTCTGTTCCATCTTTGTTGGGAGTCGCACATGAGCAGTACCTAGGTAAGGACTACTAGCCAGTCAGAAGCAGAGTATGAGGGCATGTCCTGACTGTACCTAGGTAAGGACTACTAGCCAGTCAGAAGCAGAGTATGAGGGCGTGCCCTGACAGTACCTAGGTAAGGACTACTAGCCAGTCAGAAGCAGAGTATGAGGGCATGCCCTGACAGTACCTAGGTAAGGACTACTAGCCAGTCAGAAGCAGAGTATGAGGGCGTGCCCTGACAGCACCTAGGTAAGGACTACTAGCCAGTCAGAAGCAGAGTATGAGGGCGTGCCATGCTAGCACCTAGGCGAGCATTATAACGTGGGTTACAAAGTGACCACGTTTGTCTCTGAAGTAAAGGCTGGATTACAATAGAGCTGTTTGGAGCAGTTTGTGAACAGGGTTTTCTGTTGGAGAGGTTCTGTCCCTTGGGGAGGGGGGGACTTTGGGCTTTTTTCACTTTGTAAACCTATTACATGCACAAAAAAAGATATATAACAAAAGGAAAGGGAAAAAGCATAATATGAGCACTTTAAGGACATTTTTCATATTTACAATGGTGGCCTGACATGTGACAAGGCCACTTAAGGGATGGGAGGGTGGGCTAGAAGATGAAGTGGATTAGACATACATACGGTTTTAAAATGACATAAAATCTAATTTAAAATACACCACAGACAGCAGTCAACGCGTATAACGGAGAAGCACACAGGTACACCGGGAGGGCTGGGTACGGAGTTCAATACTTTTTAGGCACTGACTGAATTGCCTCTAAAGCATCGAGTATCGGGAAAATGCCTCGTCATTCAAACCCAATTTCAATACCGAAGGAGTAAATCTCATCAGCGCCAGCGAGCCAATAAGCAAGCAAGCCCTAACAATGTCTGTGATTGGCTGTCTAACGTCACACGTCGTAGAGACACGCAGGAAAAACTCTACGTCACACAGAGACAGGGCTCACGTAGTAGGAGCTGAATAAATACATAAAAAGATTTGTGCGTGTGTAATGTTGTAATTTCTTTTTGTTTCATAAAACTGGTATTGAAAAAAAAAAAAAAAGTATTGTTTAGGAGCCGGTATCAAAGTCACGGTATTGGTATCAAAAATATTTGAACGATACCCAGCCCTAGACATGGGGGACTAAGAAAGGAAGGGGGAAACCATACAAAATGTTTAGCTGGGAAATTATGTTCCAACTGATTCTACTGTTAATATACAAAAATGTAAAAATAAAAAACTTTGGGCCTGGGAAGAAAAATGATATCGATATGAAGATAACTATGGACACAGATGGAAAATCCTTGTGGTTTTCTTTTCTCTCATTATTTTGTTCCTTTCTCTTTGTTATCGTGTGTACCAGGAACCTGTAAATCATATAACAAACGAGAAAATGTAAAAAAAAAAATTTTTTAAAATCCTACATTGTTTTGAAACCTGTTGGCCTCAATAAAGATAAAATTAAAAAAGAAAAGCAACTGCATATGTCGCCAAAGAAGGAAGAGATGGCGTTACAAGTTGTGTTGGGACTCACTGGGGTTGTTGGTCATGGCCGACCAGGTCACATACATGGTGTAGCAGGTGATGAAGGAGGCCTGCAGCAGGCCGGAGGTGGGCTGGGCCTCCTGGGGGAGACATGGCGCCGGATGAGTCCCAAAATCAATCATTGTGCCAGTAAAACAACACCCTCTTCATCGCTCAGTCTAACTCTTCAGAAACTAAATATCAGATGGCTATGAGCTGGACCAGTGATATTTGTGTGTGTGTGTGTGTGTGTGTGTGTGTGTGTGTGTGTGTGTGTGTGTGTGTGTGTGTGTGTGTGTGTGTGTGTGTGTATTTCTTGTTGGTGGACTGCTTGATGGTTTTTGGTTCGTCCCTCCAGATTATTTTGTTCTTGCTTGCGTCTGAAAGAGTTGATTTGTTAAACATGGACACTGATGGATGCGCACTGAATTTCTATTATAGATGAATAATGAAAATGAAGAGGGGGGGGTAGTAGGACTAGAAAAGTTCTCAACTTCTTTCTACACCTTGGAACATGAACAATATTTGAGTTGCTTATTTGTTGCTGAGTATCTTGTTGGTTTTCTTTTTCATTGCTTATACATTTTACTTTGCATTTTTTTCTTTTAACATGTTCAATACACTGACTAAATAAATAAAGTAAAATTAATGTTTTAGAGACAATAAAAAGGTCATATTAGCTAGTCTTCTGCATTGTGCATCGAATAGCAGTTATCCTCATTCCTTGCTACCATACATAGACATAGAGAATTATACATGGATAGGGTTAGGGCACAAAAGGGAAACATTTAGCAGCGTAGGTCCGTAAATGGATAAGTATTATCACATTAACATCTGTCTTCTGTTACCTGAACTTTGGGCAAAATGGCCACGATGGACACAATGATGCAGAAGATCAAGTTGAGGCTGATAAAGACCTTGTGCTCGGTGCAGTCGTCAGGTTTGGTGTAAAATACGTAGAAAAGCACGACGGCAGAGAAAGCCACGGCGTAGAAGAGGAAGGTGAAGGACAGCAGAGCTGGGAAGAAAACAAGAGCATATTAAATATGCAGATGACACAGCTCTAGGGAGTCTACTTTTTAACTGTCCATTTGCTGTATTGCCTGCTGTTTCAGAAAGGTCACAGAAGAAGACGATCAGAAAAACAGTTACAACTGCCAGCAGGTTACTTGGGATAACATGACTGAGCATTGAACACATTTACAAAGACAGACTGGTGAGAAAGGCCAATAACGTTTTATGTGACTACTCAAACCCCCTGGCATCTCATTTTAAACTACTGCCATCTAGGCGTCGTTTCTGCCCCCCCCTTCTGACCAAGAACAGATCCAAATTCTCTTTTGTACCACAAGCTATAGAAGCCTTAAATCAGTCAAAATAAGCTAGATGTCCAGCTGGCCTGGTCATACCCAAGGGTGTATAATGTATTGTAGCGTGTGATGTATGTTCTTCATGTTATGTCTGTCGGTGTCTGATGTAGGGACTATTTGTTTGTGACGTATGTCTTATGTCCTGTCATGAAGGGCCTTGCGACTGTGCCGCAAACCCAACTGCCCCACAGGGACAATAAAGTTATCTACTACTACAAAGGGTAACGTCATTAGACAATCTCATGCATTTTATGCAGTTTGATTGATTGAATTTTGTCAACTCATCACTACTACCAGACTTGCATGAAATCGAGGTAATGCATGCAATAAAATAGTACAATTTATTTTATTCTGGTTTTAGGGATTTCATTGTCCAATGGTTAAAATTCTGACTTTTTAACCCTTTTTGTGGGAATGTTTTTTTTTTTTTTAATAAATAAAAATTGGCAGACTAATTACTTAAAAGTGAATACGTTGAATCCTAATATACGGTACATGTCTTGACCTGTAAACACATTGGCCAAACGCCAAATGTTAAACTTGCACTTTAAGGCTCATTTCTGTGGGTTTAGCAGTAGCCATCTCGGAGCCGTTTCTGGTTAAACAGAGAGGATTTTGCTCCTTAAAAAAAAAAAATAATAATAATAAAAAATAAAAATAAAAAAAAAGGTCTCTCTGTAGGGATCCTTTCCATAATGCAGTCAGACACATAGAATAACTATCTGTCAGTGTCGACGACAGCACTTTTAGTGGAGGAAATCAACGATGCACATTTGCCCTGTTAGGATTACATTGCAGCCCGGTTCGCGGCTGATGGTCAATACTGGACCAATTTCAAAGATTATTGTTCCCATCAGTCACTCACACACACAAAAAAAAACACATAGGAAAACCGGCTAAAAAAAAAACTAAAAAATAAAAACAGAAGTAACCCTTTTAAAAGGTTTCTGTTGTTAAATAGGAAGGTGTGTTGCCCTTCTACCTGCAAACCAGCACTTTGTATTTCCCTCTTCTGCCTTCAGCAGCCAGGACTGGTTCCAGGAATGGGCAAAGTCCACCAGCAGGATCAGCTGGGTGATGATGAAGAAGAAGGAGCCCACCAGGCCAAAGTAATACCACACTGAGACCAGACAGAAATTGACACAGAACATTTGTTTAGAAAGTTATTAGGCTGTGCAATGTACAGCGCTAAGCCACAAAGCAGAAGACTCTCAGTACAGTATGTGCCATAGTAGGTCAACAACAGTTATCAGCTGTGCTTGTTACATGAAGTAATGTTTGTTTATTTATGAATATCAGAATTGACCATTTAAAAACGCTTGTGTTGTCTTCCTGTTGACCAAGCAAGTTTTTTTATTTTTCTGGGTAAAAATTTAAAAATGTGAAACTTTTTTTTCAATGTTTTGGTTGTCTTTTTTGACACTTCATTCACTTTGTCAGATGTTTTTGTCGATTTCTTATGTGTTTTATTTGACATTTGTTTTTTTCCACCCACGTTTTGGAAGCTTTTTCCAACATGTGTCACTTTTTTCAACATTTTTATTTTTTTCAAATGCTATAAGATTGAAGAAAACATCCAAATTCAATAAAAGTAGTGAACTGATAAATTATTTTACTTGTGAAGAACGTTGTATAGAATTTTTACTTTTTTTTCCTCAGAAAAACAAAAAACACATTTGTGATATTGAAAGTTTTCAAAAATAGGTCAAATTTGACCGAGGACAATAGGAGGGTTAATAAAAGCGTTTCAATACTCTGAGGAACAAACATATTCTGGAGAACTATTTAGAGCTCAATACCAAGCCCTTATTTTGACTCTAAAATCTGCAGCTTTGCACTGGAACCAAGCAGTGGAACATCGTATTTGTCTGAAGGTGTGTGCGCTGCTGGAGAGTTCAGATAAAAAGAAACGACGACATCTAATAAGACTCCAATAACAGGCCTGGGCTTTCATACCTGTATTGAAGGTGCCATCTGGAATGAAGAAAGCTCCCACAGCTATGCCAACCAGCAGCAGGAACTTGAAGAACCAGAAACTGAGAAGGAAGGAGGTAAAGTTATTCTAAGTATGTGAACAACAAGTATGTTTTTCTCTCTGTTTTGATACAGCCTTAGAGGTGAAGTTCCCATGTGTGGCCAGCAGAGAGCAGCGTGCCTTCATCATACAGGACTGTGGTACTGAGGCTGCAGTGCACGGTACAAACCCATTTTGGATGGCGGCTCGGGGGTCCTTGCTGTTGCGCACTCGGATCATGATGATGGTGAAGAGGAAGAAGAAGCAGGCCGTGGCGAAGCCCATGCGGTACACTGACTTGTAGCCGACCATGATGTCACAGTTCACCTTGTTTTCTAGGCCAGGTATGGCTGTGCCACCGAGACAGAAACCTGGAATCTGGCAGCGTCAAGCACACAAAGCAAATAAGGGTTGGAATAAACTGGGTAAATTGGAATGATTTTCAAAGTTGGATGATCTTTAAGAAAAATAAACATAATCCAAGCATCCTGTCCAGCTGCTTTACAGCATCACTGTTGCTGGGTTACAGCCTTGAGGTAGGTGCTACAGAAACACAGTTTGCCAAAACAACCACACACGAGAACAGTTTCTTCCCACAGGCCGTCACTATGATGAACACTTAAACTACTTAAATTATGTATTATTAGTGTTAAACACATAAATAAAAAGGTCATATCAACCTAGCTCAGATATATAAGCAGCCGGTTGTATTAATAGTTCTTTAAACCTGATTTTTAACCCTGTGGAGGTCTAAGGCATTTTCACATATCTTCTTGAATTCTCCTTTTAAAAAGGGTATTTGCATACAACTTGATCGCCCATGTGTTACATATCAAAATGTTCACAACAAACTCAGCTTTCTGTATAGTGACGCCCAGAATTGTTCCAGAGCAATGTGTAAATAGATAATTTGGCCCTAAAGCGGAAATATTTCTCAAATCGCTTGTGAAAACATACCTACGCTGAATCGTTTTGGTGCTTGAAATGAGTTAACAAACGTCTTGGGTTCACAAAAGTAGTGCAATATATGAATAAAATAGTAAATACATGCCCAAAATGAAATTTTGTAATATCACTTTTTGAGTAGGAGTGTTGTCAAACATCGCTCGGGCTCGCCGGTGCGTCTTTTGTCCTCGGAGGGTTACAGTGTATCCTCCATGTTGATTTTGTGGTGGCGGCCCGCCATGGCAAAATTCCTGCCGCCACGGTATCAGAAATGGGGCAGACGCACAATGTAGTCGCGGTTGCCTTTTAAATGATCCTGCCGCTCGCATTGCATTTTAACAACAAGTAGAACTATTCAGAGGTTATTGGGCCCATTCAGTTTAAGTCCACATACTGTCGTGTTGATGTAGTTTATCGTCAAAACGTTCACTTTCTTCCAAGTCGGCTATTAAACGAACAGCTCCGCCAAAAACGTCACCGCGGTGGGTCCGTTCTAATTGGACAACGTTCAACTCGTCAGTTCTGTCAGCTCATCGTCCAGATATCAAACATCTGGAAACATTAAAACGGTAAGTGAGTCAGTGTAATATAATATAAATGGGAAATAGTCTATAGATGTAGTCATAGATGTAATGATAGTAAATATATTGTCCGGTAAACACTAAACATTTTTCTTGGGGGTTGTTGTTGTCCGGACAGACCTGCCCCAACTGCTAAAAAAAAAAAAAAAAGTGAAGTATTTTCTAATTATTCCCTGAATTGGAAATGACATGTGGGTTGAAAAAAAATTCAAAGATACTTGGGCTTTATGCAACAGCCCCAGTGTGGACCATTCCATTTGATCTAACGTAGTCTTATCTAATGTACCTGTTTAAGATGTCCCTCCATGCCTGGGAGAATCATAATGACAGACACCAGGGTCCCGAGCAGCAGCAGGAAGGAGAAGGCCAGCCGGCTCATGGTGGAGTTGGTGGTCGAAGGGCAGCATGACGACAGAAGGCATGAGGCCGAGCCGCACAAACAGGACGCCTGCGGAACAGACCAAGGAGACAATTAGCTAGGCATTCACGCAGATTCATATTTTATGGAAGTCAGGGACAGGGCTCTGGGGGTGTGGGATAATCAGGGTAATGCATGCATGGCCTGCTACGACTGCAGTCAGGAGGACAAAAAAACAAACAAAAGAACACTGTGTCTGCTGTCAGGGGCAACTATCTGTCTCATTCTTCTGCACGCTTCCACTAAAGCAAAGACATGGTGATTTACAGAGGCAGTAATCATCAGGCCTGTGATTAGAGTCTCTCTCTCTCCTCCCCTCCACCCCGTGGACAGGATCACTGAGGATCCCTGCATGATTCAGATGCAGACTGCTGAGACGTGTGTGAAGCACTGGAGCAGAGACTGAAGCTGAGATCAGCCATCCTTGACTAAATATGAGTATGCACCCGAGTACACTGGCCTTTAGTGTGAACGCTGTAGCCGCGACGACGAGAAGAATCCACTTCCCATGCTTCAGATAGGCCTGCATGATACAGCCTTGGCGACAAACGGCTCTTACCAAAAAAATAATAAACTCCAATCGTAAAAACAGTCAAGAGGGAAACTACACAAATACCAAAACAAGACTCTTATGTAGCCTACTTTATTTTCTTTAGTCATTGAAGCCTCTGTGTTTACAGGTTTGTGGTGATGCGCAATGTGCTCTAGGTGCCACAAAAAAATAAAAATAAAAATAAATAAAAATGATGTTTGGTACTGCTGTTGTGGCAGAGAATCGTGATATCAATTTTAAGCTAAAAAAAATCTTGATTCATATTTTTCCCTAACTGAAATAATCTAAAATGTTTGCTGATAACAGTTTTTGCCGATTGCTTACATGCTGAAATCAAAAACGTATTACACAATTATCAAAACCTTACACTCAAGGAGCAAAACGTTGGCCCAGATAAGCACAATGTCAGCCTCACACTTTCTGCACAACAACACACACAGTGATTTGCAAAAACTGTTACTACCCTGGGTAGTGACAAACACACTTGTATACAATAGACACATGAGGTCATTCCCTTGCGATTCCAAAGCACCGACTGTCAAATGACCTCACCTACGAGCCGACTTGTGAAACACAGCCATCAGGTGCGTAAACACATGATTGTTCAATTGTAGACACACCAATCAGGTTTAAGCACTATAAAAATGCAGTAGGTAATTCTAGTATATTTTCTGTACTGTATTTTCAGCTCTTTTTGTTTGTTTGTTTGTTTGTAGTGGTTTGTTTTTTACTGCAATAGCCTGTACTGGACACAGTATTTTATTTGTGTCTGTTGTTTGCTGAGCTAAGAGAGTCATGCACACTACTGTAGCAGCATAAAAACTGGGATGTGTTGTTGTTGTTGTGATTCTCCATGTTGACATGTTGACTGATTTGGGTATGTGGAGAGAAATTAATTAGATTGTCCTCAGTCTGCAGCATTGGTCTTGTGTAGGTTCCGTGAAGTTATTGTACATTTGCACTTTCTCTGTCAAGATTTGTTTTCACAAGGTCTTCTTCAGTGTTAAATATCTCAAATATATGTAGGTGTATGTTGGTCTATGGTGTAAAAAAATAAAATAAAAGTAAAAAATGTGCAATGCGGTTGGTAAATACACAACAAGAGAATCAAATACAAATCAAGGTAAGAATGATTATGACGGGTACAACACATAGACTAATAGACCTTTTTCACGGCAGACATGTTGACATGTCATAGCAGGAAAAGCAGGTGTATTCAAATCCATTAATGATGGCTGCATTCCACTTAGGAGAGGTCCTGGTATTGGGCATGCTGACTCACTGAAATAGCTAGCTTACTGGGACACTTGATGGAATTGAGCCATCGTTAATGGTTATCAATTTCAGCTGTGCTTTTCCTACTATGACAAGTCAAAATGTCTGCTGTGAAGAAGGTACATTAACAGTTTATGGTACAACAAGGAAAAAGCCCCAAAACAGTTACTGCCTAGCTACTCCAAAAAGGGGATGGCCCACGAGTTTTCTCACGAGTTAGAACCCGGAAATTGCGCATTTTGAGAAGCCACTTTGCATATTTATAACAGACAGCGTTAAATTTTCTTCGTTTTCCTCGTTGACTGCACATTCCAGAAAAATTAACAGGTGAATTACTTACTAAGTCCACTGTAAATAAAGTCAAAGGACAACAAAGACGCCCCTGCTCTCACACCAAACTCCATTCAGAAAACCGGAAACTCCACTGCCACCGTCACGTCGTTTTGATGAAACATTTAAAAAGTCTGCCTAAAGGTTTGTTTAAGTTGGGTGTAACGATTAACTTGATATTAAACTATTACAAAATAAATATAATGTGACGCGAGTAAAGTATCGCAATTAAATAGCCAACTATGCCATGACGTCGTGTTGATATCACACCGTCATGTTTTCTTGGCTAAACAACGCGCAGCTAAAATAGTCAAGAAACTGTATGAAATACTAAGTCTACATAAATCATGTAACACAAATACAACCGGTGAATATATACTTACACAACTGCCAAGGGCACCCAGAGCCAAACAAGCACCCATTTTTATTAATTCACAATTCCGATAAAAGTCGTGACAGCTTGAAAAGTTCAGGAAGAAACTGAGTCAAATATGTCGAAGTCAAGTCATTTAAATGTAACACACGGGAATCAGTTTACTCCCTTCAAAATAAAAGTTTCAAGTCACTCTATGAGACACATACGTCATTTATATAGTACATTACCGGGATATTATATTATTTCAGTTTGTTCATTCATGTATTTTGATTGGTAAATGTCCACATGGAACACAACGAATCCATGGAGTGTTACGGCTTGTGTTGTTGCTGTTACCGTATTCATTGGCGTTCTCGGTTTTATTTTAAAGGCACATTCCCTCTACTTCCGACATTGTTTGGAAAAAATAAATCGGAGCGTTTACTTTACATGGTGCGTTGCAGTTTACTATTTTGCCTGTTGTAATTCACCGTCATTGGCTTACTGAGTCGTCACTCAAACGGTTCGACCAACCGGATGCTAATGCGCAAAAGAAAAACCCTCCCTTTATTATTAGGTCTACAAACTCAAACGCTTAAAATGCTTAAAGTCCATGTTGCAAGTTTAATTTTCCAACGGATTTGTGGTAATTGCTTGTTGGTAATAAACATTTAAACTGTTATTCATGTATTTGATGTTGTTAGGTATCACAAAACAGAATATAACACGAAAAAGTAGGTACTATTTTACAGCGGTTTGTCTTTCCCCCACAATGCATTGCATGACGTCACGTTGGGGAGACGACAGGCGAAAGCCCCGTCTCGGTGTATGGTCTCGGTACACTGTGCCGGTCACGGTTTCTGCCGCTGATCTGGCAAAATATGGCTTTTGGTCTCGACCGAGTCAATGTGTCTTTATTATGTGTATAATAATATTGGGGGGGGGGAGTGAAAGGCAGCTTGGACGGGGGTGCTATTCGGCTTTTCACAAGTTTAAACAGCTAGCTAACGATACGCCAACGTTAGCGCAACAGCGTTAGCTTAGACTGCTAGCTAGTTAAATACCGGTATTTAACCGGTACAACTGCCTTCGGAGCTGCGTCCACGTTGTCAACACAAGACATGTGGCGTTAGTGCTCCTTTTGTATCATACTTTTATTGAATGAAATAGTAAGCTTCGCTCCTACGAAATAGGTGTTTTTTTTGTAACATTACACACAAAGCTAACTGGCTATAGTTAGCCTGTACGTATGCTAGCGGGATTAGCTAACGTTGCGTAGCCAGACAGCAACTTCGGCGATCGGTAGTAGTTTCGGCGAACTAACCGCGACAGTATGTTGCCCACAATCAACCTCTGCTGTTAAAAGCAGTCAATCTGCAGTGATGATTTGAAATGGAGACACATGGATGTGTTAGCTGTCAAGGTTAGCTCACCGAAGCTGCTTGCTGGCTATGCAACGTTAGCTAATGTCCGCTAGCATACATACAGGCTAACTAGAGCCAGTTAGCTTTGTGCAACTAACTAGCTAACTAACAAAAAACATCTCGTAGGAGCGAAGTTTAACGTTTCATTCAATAAAGTTATGGTACAAAAGGAGCACTAACGCCACAAGTCTTACGTTGACAACATGGACGCAGATATAGGAAACTCCGAAGGCAGTGGTAATATTTACCTACCCGGCTAGACGAACGCTGTTGCGCTAACGTTAGCGAAGCGTCAGCGTAGCGTTAGCTAGCTGTCTAAACTTGTGAAAAGCTGAACAGCATCCCCGTCCAAGTAATAAATAAACACCAGGCAAATATGTTGTTACTGGAGCTAGTAGGCTACCATCAAAACGTGAGATATCTAATCATGATATCAATCATATCTATGTGTTTACAACCATCGGGGGATTTCACAGGTGGGACTGGCAAGTTAGCACATAGCTAGCATGATGCCTTGTATTTTCTAGATCTAGATAAGTTTACCGGTACTTATCTGAACTAACGACACGATCACTGTCACTAGATATAAATAAAACATTGACTTTCACTTGGTGCTATTCACGGACAGTAAAAAACCCTCTTCCTCATCCCAGTCAGTCACCATAGTTCTAGTACCAGGCTGATATACTGCCCTGCAAAGGCAAAAGACCTTAACTCGCTAGAGTGTGAAACTGAGAAAAATGAGTTTAAAGTTTCTGTTTTGTCCAGACAAAAGTATTATAGGTAGAACTCCCAAAATTTGACAACTAGTTGTTATAATGAAGAAATGTTTGTATGCAAAAAATCTTGAGTTCAAAATTGACCTTTGACCCTTGTTTGGCAGTTACTGTACTCTGCCTTTGTATCACGTGCCAAAAACAAGGAGCCATGCAAAGGCAAAAGGCAGTAACTGACATATTATATTTGCTTGCTGTTCACCATACTTACATCCATCATAAGAACACCTAACCAAGGTCTAGTCATCATGGGATTTGTTTTAAATTATATAGAAGACATTTGGTTGTTCCTATTTAGTGCTATTTGATCAGGATAGTGTGGCAACACTAACACAGTTGAACAGTATGACAGATAAATTACTTTGCAGTACAATAACAGTATGAATAAATACAAGAAATATTTTCTCAATAAAGATAATTTAATTATAATTTAATACATAGGTATATTTATTGTTTAACAATAAATATATAATGTTTAACACTTTTGCAAGGCACTGTATCCATGTCATATTCTCATTAGGGGCTGAGCCCCCCTAAAGGTCTGATCCTAGAACAGCCCCTGGTTAAGGGTTAAGGGCCACCAAAACTGCTCAAGATGCACAGTCAACAAACTTGACTTGGATTACTACTTTTTAATTCTGAGATAACATTTAGGTTAGCATACTTTGTACGGACGTTAGCAATAACTAGCTTAGTGCTTTTATGGATTTGTGTAAGATTTGACATGAACACCTGCAAGAAGGAAATATGGCTCAAACACGTATGGATTGTTGTGGATACAGCAGATGACGTGCTTTGCTATGGATTATGTCTTCCATGGATTATATCGGATTGCATGGAAAGGTAGGATGCCAGCTGTGTATTTAATGATTCGTTTTCGGCGTCTGATGTGAGGCTCCGCAAAGTGAGGAGGTGTATCAGCATCACCGTTAGCGCTATAAAGTTAGCTAGCTCCGGGCTGTCACGGACACTGACAGATCTGAATCATCGCCACTTTATTTGAAAGCTATATCGTGTGTATGTTACGTAGTTTGGTGACAATTAAAAGCGGCAAACTTTGACAGTACGACGAGGCCAGAGTACAGTAACATCTCTCTTGATGGCTGGCTAAACAAAGTCAGAACACCTTAACTCAACTTCAGCGTGCCTTAACAAAGGCAAAGGGCCGTAACAGCTGTTACGGCGTTCTGCTGTGGTTTCTCTTATGGTTTTGGATGTTACGGTTGTCATAGTCTTTTATTTTCTCGTTAAAACAATCAAATTGACTCACGATATTTATTCACATGATAAAGGAGGTCTCAAATACCCCAAAAGTGACATTAACTCATTTTTGCCCAAACATGATGTTACGGCGTTTTGCCTTTGTAGGGCAGTATAAGTCTCCCCAACGTGACGTCATCACCGAATTGCGGAAGGAAAAACACTAATACCAAAAACGACAAAAACCTGACAAAAACTGGCCTTTAACGCTATTTTGAGACATTTTAAACAATGATATACATATATTGAGTGCTATATGTACCTATTAATCAACAGTGGTGGTTAACTTGCAACATGGGCTTTAATATCCCACATGTTTAATGCTAAATTGATTTTATTTTATTTTAAAACATCATTAAACTGGTAATGCGTCACCTCCTGAAAGAAAGCAAAATCAATTCATTTTAAACCAACCAACATGTTATATGGTTTTATTTATTGACATTTCTTTTTGCAACAAAGGTATTTGCTATTTTTATGGAGAGAAAAAAAATGTTCTACATTGCATGTACTGTATAGGCCTAATTAGTTAAATAGGCCTCCACAACGCTGCAAAGGAGGGTCTGGCTAGTCCACGCAGTATTCCGGGATGGGAGAAAAACGTGCTCTGGTATGTTAGCATTTCTTTAAACCAATCACAATTGCCTTGGGCGGCGCTAGACGCTAAATCGCCTCGGGAAGGAACTTGTTTTGGTGGAACATGTGTACGTTCAAAAGTAGTTTTAGTTGTGCAACAGAAAACTCAGATTAAACAAATAGTCTGGATTTACCCTGCAGAGATCTGAGAAGCAGTTAACCATCGTCCTCACAAATCCACCGGAAGTTAGAACGCCAACACAAAGAAAGCAGAAGATGACGGACATCCGGTCGAAAAATGAGGGACATCCGGGGGAACCTCCGGCAGCACCGTAGCGATCCCGGAAATGAAACGTCGTCGATATATAGACTGCTACAAAGACGATGTGTTGTATTTCATTGCTCAGAGTTAGAAAAGTAAAAGGATCAGGGCAGAGGCGTAGTCAGTAATGGGCCAGGGCGGCACTGGCCCGTCACTTTACTCACTGGCCCTTCCAGCCAAGTTTGAGCAAAATACGTTTTGTTATGAAAAATATTCAAATGTATGCAAAAAAAGAAATAACAGGACTAGCTAGTTGTGTGTGTTTAATGTGTATTTTCTTCTGATTAAAACAAAACTGTTTAAACCAAACAATCAAACAATTAGATCAAACGCCTTCGGAACGTAGTTGGTTGCTATGGTAACAACATGCAGACTCTCCGGGCTGCCTTCAGCAGCTAACGTTAGCTAGCTGGCTGTTTAGACAACGGAGCTACCACGGATGTGTTAAGCAATGCACTGTTAAAAGTTACCGCGACAACAATGGCTTCTCTTTAAAGTGGTATGGACAGTTTTCTTGGATGGAATCCAGTGTAAATAAGGACGAGCTTTTCTGCAGCATGTGCAGACATTTCCCCAGCGGAGCTGACGGCCCATCAGAGAGAGAGGAGGCCCTCACACAGGTAACATTAAGTCAAACGTCTTTCACGCTTCTAGTGTTATTAATTAAGTAACCTAGCTAACCTAGTAACCTTCCTATTTTAGTAAGAAATGGTGAATACTGATGATGGCTTCTAGCTGAAACGCGTTTGTGTTTTGCCCACATTAAATAAGAAGATAACTTCTCTGTGAGTGACCTAGTTTTGGGTTTTCTTTGGTCCTGTCACTGCCGTGGACTTAATACACTGTCTAAGATTCGGCACCTGGCTGGCCACTTTTCATTATATCTTTCATAGTTTAGCTAAACAATGCTTGGCTGGAAGTTTTCATTCTTTGATTTTCTTTTACTGCTGGTAGCCATTTGCTGCTCATGATCTGACCGTAGTTCTGAAGCAACAATGCTGTTGCATTGTTCCATGTGTGATTTCTGTCTGATGTAGGCTATTATATGTCCTGCAGTATGTAAACGCCTTCTCTGCTGTTTGGGTTCATGTTTAGTTGCCACTTTGTGCAATAAAATGGTTAATTTTATAACAGTGCTGTGCAGAGCCAATGCTGCTGTTTCTGCTGCTGCAAATATTTTTTAGTCTGAATATGTTACAATCTACAGGTTTTTTGTCTATATTGTTGTGTACAAACTTTTTAGACGGAGCTTTGTTAGTTGAGCATGTTGGAGACAGTACTGTTATTGCCGTTGTAATGCAGTATGTTGGAAGGTAAAATCGTTGCTGTTTTTTTCAGTTAGTCCATTTTGCTACTTCGTCTTTTAGAAAATGGCCCACCCAGTTTTGTACTGGCCCGCCCAAAATACTATTTCTGCCTACGCCCCTGGATCAGGGTGAGCCATGAACTATGATCAGGAGGGTCATTTTTTCGATGATTCGACACCACATGAAAGCAGCACAAATGCCCTAACTCAAATTTTTAATGAAAGTGAAAAATGATGTGTATCTGCCCCACGATTTAGATCCGCTTCTAAGTTGAATGGGTCCTTCCCTGGTCCAGGCTACACCCTTCCATCAAGTTGAATGAAATCCGGGCCAGTAGTTATTCCCTAATCCTGTTGACAGACTGACAAACATAACCTCCTTGGCAGAGGTAAATATGGTTTCAAAATTCTTCTTTGTATTCTATTTTTTCTATGATTGCATACATTTTTTAATATTGCATACATTTATTTTTTTAATATTTATATGTTTTGTATTTAAGAAGAAGATCACATCAAACTTCATATAACAACACATGAATTCATCTGAGTGCTCTATCATTAGGGTAGTGGGCCTATCACACAATCAACTCAAGAGTTGACTATTATAAACACACTAGGCTATATATCTCTATTAGGTGTGTCCTTTCTACTATGTGTGTGATATGTATGCATGGGTGTGCAACATGACACATTTTTAATGTACACTCTGTGTCACGAACCCATACCCTTGAACATGTTTTCTCTGTCTGGTTTGTTTTTGTGTTACGTTCCTGAACGTACCCTGTTCCGGTTGCCGGGCAACGAGTGCAACGCGGGAATTCCAGGATCACCTGCTCTCACCTGTTCCTCATCAGCAATCTACACACCTGGTCCTTATCATCTTCACTACACTATTGGTGCGTTCATGCCACCTGGGAATAACAGGGACCGCCCCCGTGGTTACGTTTTTTTTTATTTTATTTTTTTTTTATTGAAATATTAAGATTTACAAACAAACATGGCTGCATAACAGAGTGTGATACAAGGAAAATATAGCCAGATGGAGCAGCACTTAATACAAACAGGAAATATGCATGTAGTCTTACTAACAAAAGTAGCCTAAGGATGGTTATTAAGGGAGAAGAGACATTCAAAAAGGGATTCCAGTCATTGTTCAGCTATTAATCTCAGTTGGGAAGTGTTTTAGGGTATCATATATGTTTTGTGCTTTAGGACTTTTCAGAGTTTTTAAGGATTTCAAATACATTTTAAATTCATTTAAAAAAACAACAAATTTGGGAGAGGATTTCATAATTCCACATTTGTGAATAAAGAAATTAGCTAGACATACAATTGTATTAGTACAGAGCTCAACACCCTTGCTTTGCAATATCAATCCAAATGTTATATCGTCACAGGAGAAAGAGGTTGGGAATGAAGACATCTGTTGCTTAACCCATGTATGTATATCACACCAAAATGTCTGTATCACATTACATGAGAAAAACATATGGTCTGTCCCCGTGGTTACGTTGTTTTTCCAACTGGCAGTGTTCACATGGTCGGGATGAGTGTTCTTCTTCTGTTATATTGGCGTTTGGCATAACAACTTGTTGCATGACTGCCACCAACGGTTGGCCGTAGCCTAGAGCATCAGGTGTGTAAAAACATGGAGGCCACAATAACAAAAGATGTTCTGCTGTTTTCTTATACGAGCATAGAAACTGCACATGGACAGGTGTGTGTTTGTGTTATCTGCAGGACAACCAACGGGAAAAGACAAGGATAAGGTGTTGTTTTTTTTATACATGGGCCTATTTATGAATAATTTGAAACATATTATGTCTGTGTATGTTTCTTGGCAGAGGCATTTGTCCACAATAAACAGTGTATTGTCATTAAAATATGTTCAGTGAATCAAAAGCGCCTCCAGCCCGAGTTTCCCACCTCTGATTCCCACAGGAAGTTACGTGAATGGTGACGTTTTCACTCGGAAAAACGTTTTTCCCATGTCCATGAACGCACGGTATGTAAGCTGTGACCTGACATCCAGTCCCTGGCTGCCGGATCGTTATAGCCATAGGCCTACTCGTAGGCCTATGTTGTGCTTGCGTGTCAGCCTAAATTGTTTGCTAGTCAGTCTCTGTTGCCTTGTTGCTTTTGCTTGTCTGCTTAACTGGTTCCTGTTCCTCTGTCTGCAGTAGGCTAGGCCTAGCCTGACGTGGTCCTACCATGGGTCCTACTCAGATTCTAGTCAGAATGTGAGTCTGTAACCGCTCCATTGGGCTGTGATTATGGGGCGTGTTCCAACCGAACCAGGAAAAAAAAAATGCCTCTGCATTCATTGGATAGACCTCCAACCAATCAGAGCAATGGAACTCAACACTGTGTATCGTCTCCATAGCAACCACTCTTTGCACAATGCATTCGCGTGCATTCGTTCTAACTTCAGACTTGTAGACTGTTTTGAAGCTGGATATATCATTTGTTTCTTGTAAATATAAATGTGGATAACGTTAGTGATAGTGACATGCTCACTACAGTTGCATTTCTAGAGATGGATCGGCGAAAACACGTTTTATTTCTCTGATTCACTGCTTTGTTCTAGCGCCGGCGGTCCCTCTCTTCACATACTCTCTATGTCTCTCCACCATATAACGATCTCTCTCTTCTGTCTTTCTCTACCATATAACGCTCTCTCTCTTCAGTTTCTCTCTTGCTTTCGGGCAGTAGTTGAGGCTCCTCCGCTGAGGATTTTAAAATAAATGCGCTGTCGATATCTTCTGTAGGCCTAACAGACGCGATGGTGGAATCTACACATCTCAACAAATTCAACCCAAACGTTCTTTGGTGACGTGGTTGATTATGTTACTGTTGATCATCTTTCCGACAATCTGATTGGTCCGAACAGATCCTGTTCGGACAATAATTTTTTCTCAACGGAGCGACTCCAGACCGAACTTCCCGACCTAAAATTTTGTGGGCGGGGCTAAGTTCGGCTGGCATCCAGGCTAGGCTAGGCCTACCTTCACCCTGGAATTCTCTTCACCCCTACCTGGCAACCAGAACCATTCTACTACATCGTTCTGTCAAGACCCCTGTCCACAATTAACTGTGTACGGTTTAAATATGGGCAGTTTTATAAAAAGTGATGGCCAATTGCACATTTTCTCCGATATGTTGTCGGACTTGGAAGCTCGTCTTAGGTGACAGCCAGCTGGCGGTGGCCGGGATCGCTTGCTTACCAGCGGCCAGTAATACCCACAGCAGCCGCTGTCAGCTGGAAGTGGTTTCAGACCCTCCCACCAGCCGTTGGGCCACGCCTCCTCATTTAAATTTACACCTGTCACTTCTAAATGAAAAGCTTAATGTTAAATCGAAATCGAAATCTAAAAGGTGGATTTTAAAATGTCAATGTAAAACATAAAATTCAAAACATAAAATGTCAAATTGAAAATTATAAAGGGGAAAGGCTAAAATAAAATAATTTATTTTTTTCTATTTGAGATTTTAATTTAAGTATTTACATTTAAGCTTTTACATTTCACATTTAATTATGGCATAATTTTTCCTAGTAGCGTAGTAAAATAATACTATTTTTAATTAAAATAATGCTGTTTTTTTATTTGCTCTTGCTTCGTTTTCTCTTTGGACTTTAAAATTTGAATTATGAATAAATATTCCCTCCTTAGTAGTAGGCTAGTGAAGTTCGTGAATCATGGGGAAACGCACTAATATCCTGCATGCACAAAAAGGCCATTGCAAAGTCACTGTATAGCCTCGTGACATGACCGTATAGGAGCAAATAGGAACTGATTTACTTTCACCAGAAGTAGCAAACAGTGATGAAACAGGTGTGACAATGAAGTTCAGACAGTGAGTTTAAAGCAGTGGGGGGGGCAAACCTCCATCTGTTTGTGTCTGACCTTCCTGTGAATAATCAGCACAAAGATAAAGCTTCTGCACGCTTTATTTTTCCTACAGTCTAAAGCAGCAGCAGGCTCGTAATCAGTGGTGGTAATCATGTATTAATACATTAGTTTACTATACTATAGTGGATATAATGTACTGTATATGTATGGGCCTATACAGTATATATGGGCCAGAATGGGCCTTTTCTTTGGGGAGGGGGCAGGGCATTTCATAGTAGGGAAAACAGGGAAGGAACAGACTTCATTTCCTGCATCCTGACACACATTTATGCACCAAATTTGCGGTGGAAATCCCTTTATTTAGCCTATGTGAAGAAGAAAAACCCAGATGACAATTCAAAATATATAAAAATTACAATGCGGAGTATGTGGTAACGTGTCATTGGCCATTTTTAAGGGGGTATATGGAAATCCTGGCGCTTTCTTAGTGGGTATACTGCGTATACCTGCGTATGATGTAGACTCCACCACTGCTTGTAATGTCCTCAACAGAAAGCAGAATCACATCAGTGCATGTGTTAATGAGCAGTCTAATGAATCTGATGTACTGTAGATAACGGCTTCATTACAACGTTATGCCAACATTCCTCGGGGTGTTGATATTGGTTAAAGTGACCACCGTTCTCTTCATCTTTGATATTTTTTATAATAATCCCAGGACCTTGTGTGTCTGCTTATAAGACTGAATACTATATCTACAATATGTTCCCCGTTACTGTCCTTAAGCATGTTGGTGGTAAGGAGTTTATTGTAATGCAGCTCACAGACATATCAAGGGTTGACACTACACTGTGTAATTGTTCTCCTCATTTACTAAATGAGATGAACAATACACAACATTGAGATAAAAAAAAAAGCCTGTTGTTGAAAGCACAGTTGACTTTGGTGTTATTAGACCACTGTTTTCTGTTTCTATTTAAAGTGGTGGTATCTAGCCTACAATGCACAAAGTGCCTTAGTTTTTTTAATCTGTGTAATAGGAATGAGATAAGGAGCCGACAATTAATGATCCGTGTAATTTAGGACTGAGGACAAATTACTGAGTGACAGGATTCTACCAAAAGACAGGTGAAAAGGTGATTCCATTTCTGAATGTGCGAATGTGTAGATACCGTGCACCCCTTACTAAAATAAACAATGGTACAAACCTTTGAGCAGCGGCGGTAAGACAAAGCAGCCAGAGTTACACAGGAAACCGTACCACTGTGACTTCAAAATAAAACACATTTGAAAATGATCAATTTAAAAACATTTCCTGCATCGTAATTACTATTACAACTAGTTCTACTACTACTACTACTTTTAATTATAATAATGTAAATAATACAAAATAAGCCCAAAATTCAATAGGCTACAAAAATGTATTATCTATTTTGAGTAACCGAATTAGTGAGACTAAAACAGGTAAAATGGTATTCTTGAAGCAATAAACTTTCTGTTCTGTAACACTACACAGTGAGTGCTTCAGGCCAGACAGAAAGCCATCTTTTAGACTTGCAGGATAGTAGTCCTCAGGGCCGTACTGGGACTGAAATTCAGCCTGGGACTTTAAGATGGAGAGGCCTTTTACGCGAGTGCCCTTGGTACACGAGCAGAAGGATTTTTTAGCAGTTACTTTAATTCAGATTACGCTGAAGACCTTCAAAAAACTTTAGGATGACACCTGCCTCCTCAGGTTGTATAAGCAAGACACCACCGCACTGAACACAACCAGGTCAGCAAAACCTAATCTCCAACACATAAGTCACAGGATACTGCTAACTACCAGCATGTCATGTGCACAGTCAGTTAGAGTGATAAAATAGTTACAAATACTCACACTCATATACTCAAAAACTACAATGCAGTCCCATAAAATAGAGATTTGTGTGTGTGTGTGTGTGTGTGTGTGTGTGTGTGTGTGTGTGTGTGTGTGTGTGTGTGTGTGTGTGTGTGTGTCCTTACTTTCTCAGCTTGGCTCCCTGGCTCAGCTTCCCCTGTGATGGACCCTGCCTCTGCTTACTGATTGTGCAGCTACATATGCATGAGAAGAACATCAGTTATAAATATGACTAAGAATAAAACATGTTCTAATTCAGTCTGTGCTTCAGTCAAGTTATTATCTAGTATGTGGAACTATTGCCATTTTATCCTATATATAAATATCTGATTGATTGATATGCCTAATATGATAAATGATATGCCTACCCAGCCCTGCACACTGCCCCTCTACCTGTCTGTTTCCTGCTCTTCCTCTCTCCTCCTCCTCTCTCCTCCTGCTCCTCCTCCTCCTCCTCCTCCTCTTTTCTCCTGCTGCTCCTCCTCATCCTCCTCTTCTCTCCTGCTGCTCCTCCTCTTCTCTTCTACTGCTCCTCCTCATCCTCCTCTCTCCTGCTGCTGCTGCTGCTCCTCCTCCTTCCTCCTGATGAGAGTGTATGTGTGCAACAATAGAAAATAAAAACAAATAGCTTATCAAAGCAAAAATTTGGAGACAGAAACAACTCAGGTATACAGGCCTAAAACTCCTAAAAACCTAAAACTGTCCTACCTCACATCACCAAATCCAGGCCGGTCGCGTATGAAAGAAAAAAAAAAAGAAAAAGAAAAGAAGTATTGACCACCGGCCGGTTCGGCCTGAAATGGACCGGCCGTTTGGGATTGTTCCCGGTATTCCCGATGGCCAATCCGCCCCTGGTAGTCCTATAATTACATTAGGCGTTAAGCCTAAGCTAATTTATTTTGAAATCAATATATTGTGTAATAGGCTATAGGTCTCTAAGCAAAACATTGTCATCACTGATAGATGCGTTAGACTTTTTTCTATAAATGTTAAATCTGGTATAATGCTCCCTTTGTTTTTTTTAAACAATACTTTATTAAGTTTTTCACATTTAGAAAACATACAGATAATGACCACATAAATACAAATAATGTATTAAGTGTGCAATACAACAAAACAATCAAAAGATGCAAAACAAATTAAATCGTTGTACAAATAAAACAATAAGTAATAAAAAAATAAGAAGAAATAACTGAAAAAGCAGCAGTAATGGTGATCTTTAAGTTAGTGAGACATTCTCATCCTCCAAAAATTCCAAAAAAGGTTTCCCATTTTTTCTTTTCCCTCTAACAATATATGGAAGTCTTTCCAGTGCAAGGTATGTTGCAATCTCCTTCAACCACAACTTTACAGAGGGCAACTGTATATTTTTTCCAGAAGAGAGCGATCAGTCTTCTAGCTTGAAGAAGCCCAAAATCAATCAACACTGATTGTTTAGAATTGATGACCACATTTTCAGGGTATATTTCAGGATACAAAGTTCTGCTTGCAGGGGAACATTCTTAGCTATTATCTGGGAAATGGCCCCCATCACACTCAAAATAGTTGTACTCATTCCCAAACACAGTGGAACAGTGTCCCTTTTTCCTCTAAACACTTACAACAAATATCTGGAATATTAGGATAGATTTTATTCAGCTTTACTGGGCTGATATAAGGTCACATTAGCCATTTATACTGAAGCAATTTCAATCTTGTATTAATTGCATTTTGCTGTGCGTTTAAGCATGCCACGTCCCATTCTTCTTCAGGTATATTCTCTCCAATATCGACTTTCCATGCTTCTAATCTGTCTTTGGATGAGTATAATGCTCCCTTTATAATTTATTTAGATTTTATGTTTGTGCATATCCTCCCACCAAAAAAAAACAACCTGTATTTTGTTCCACTTTTCCTCACGGACATAATTTAAACAGTTGTTTCCCTCTTCTCTTTCTCGACAGCTGTTCTGCTTTTACTTTGAAAGGCCAAGTCCCGTCTTTTCCTGTATCCTCCGGGCTAAGTGCGCGCCCATTGACGCCCCTCCCCTGTTGCTGCTGCTGGGACTGGGCGCGCGCACGGTGCTCGGCTGTCCGTGGTAACAGCGCGGCGTAGTCCACTATGCCGCGGGTCCAACGGCATCAGCTGTAATGAGGCAGTGTAATGTGTGTCGTAGCCTACCGGACCGAACCGCTGACACTCTGCGCTTAGGCTACTCTTCTCCGTCCATGCAGAAGATGGTGGCCGGCGGCTAGTTCCAACTTCGGACTCCGTGGTTTCTTTCCTTCGGCGAAGCGCACTGAAATCAGTTGGTGAGTGTCCGTCGTTGCGCACACACACACACACACACACAGGCTCCGCTGTCTGTCACCTGTTCTGCTCCACAGGTAGCTAGGACAGCAGACCGGCTTCTGCTGCTGCTGGGCGCTAACACCGTCGACAAATCTTCCCAAAAGCAGGCACAGGAACGACTGCTGGAGAAGAAGCTGCTGGTTATAATAGATTTTAGGCGTGCAGGGAGGAATAAACAAGGCTGGAGCCATTACATGCTCAGAAACTCAGAAAGGAAAAAATATCTAAACAACAACAAACAGAAGCTGAAACAACAAATCCTCATGTGACCAATCTATCTGCCAAAACCAGTCATGTTTGTTACAATGTAACAGCACCTAGATGTAAGCAAATGTAAGAAGAAAAAAAACAGGCCGACAGTAGGCTCCAGTGGACTCCAGCAGCCTACCTGTCACCTCCATATGGGCTCACAGCATTGTGTGGATCAGCTGTTCAAATGAAAAATGCCACTGGCTCCCAACAGAGAGCTCTAATAGCAGCTGGGTTATCGGCTTTGGTTTATTAAAAGCATGCAGTAAACCGTGACCTTAAGATGATCATTGATGATCATGATATATGAAGTGAAACCATGGTCAGAATCCACCATGGTCAGAATCCACCAGTATAAAACTTACATTTTACAATTTTAAAATGCTAAAACTACCAGGAAGAATATGTAATATCACAAAGCATACTTTCGGTTATTATGTCACCGAGTCAGACCTATGTGGCTTTCCAGACTACACAATAGTAGTTAACAAGTTGGTTCAGTCAGGCCAAATCTAAGGTCTAGTGGACAGTATTTTTGTGCCAATATTTAGTTTTAAATGTGACCACTCTCTGCATTCCCCAAAAAGTAGACACAATTTAGACCTACTACTTAAGACCATCATGAGATGCTGAAAAAGGAAAACCTGCAATGAAAACAATATTTCATAACCCTACCTGGCTGATATGACATGAGCCGATTATTGGCAAACCCTTAAATCGGCTAAACTCTTTAGGAAACTGTCCCTGAAATTTAAACAAAAGGTATACTGCACATGTGTGTTTTAGCCCTTTGTGTCCTTATCCATAGGAACACAATCTATTCCCATTCAGACGAGTGCCTGTGAACACACCTCGTTCTTTGTGCTTTGGTGAATGTGTAGCACAAAATGTCTCCAAAAAAGTGTTAGGGCCTCTGTCTTTGTCTAGCAGTTATAATCCTGGTCTTCTTAAACGTGCTCTTTAGTGAATCATTAATGTGATGCACAATGTCATGTAGGGGAAATGAAGTCTGGGTCTCCTGGCGCACTTTAGCTCCGTGGCATTTCCATTCATTTTATGATTTTGCCCTGTGTTAATTACATATGCATGAGGTCATTTTGGAAAATCAGTCTCATTGCGTGGCCTCTGTTAAGTGGCCGGCTGCTGTGGTGCTTTTTCTCTGCGATGCAGTGATCGCCTGTCCATCAAACAGACTTTTCACATTTCCCTTAAGAGGTTTTTGGATTGCTGAAATGTGTGCGTCTTGGTCTGGAGTTTCTGTTCAGCAGGTGACCTAACCCTAACCCTAACCTCAGAGTTCTTCTTTTTAAAACACAGGGATCATAAAACACATCACTTCCTGTGATCCTTCCTAGAAAATGCCAACTAGAAAAACATGTTACAAAAGTAACTGTTAAAGCTTTTATGTTTTTATTTGGTCAATTGGGAGCAGGGTACAGTGACATGGTATCACCTTATGGCAAAGGTGTTAGCAAACAGAGGTCTATTTCCTCATCCATCAGACGTGGAGCAACAATAGCATTCATTTGAGGTGGTGTTTCTAGCCACCTAAAGAATACTAGTCCAAAATTCACTTTTCTTTTAGTCCTGTGTTGTTCTCCAACAAGAAACATATCTGTCTCTTTAGCAGCTAAATGCTAACTGTCTGCTGTTTGGTGTTGAGACACGTAGCATACAGTAGGGTTGACTAAAAAAACAGCTTCCTGCTGCAGCTGGAAAAGAGGCTAATACACAAAGTTAGAGTAAACCAAAATAATAAGCTACAAGAGGCTAAAAAAAGCAGTGAGAGTTGAGTCATTTTTTGTTGTTGTGTGTGTGTGTGTGTGTGTGTGTGTGTGTGTGTGTGTGTGTGTGTGTGTTTGTGTGTGTGTGTGTGTGTGTGTGTATATGTGGGACCTGTCTTGAATGAGGACCATCAATGTGCGGGGAGGGCGGGTAAATGGGGGTGGGGATTGGAGAAGTGGGCAGATGGTTAGGGTGGGTTGGGGGAAGGGAGGTGAGTTGGTAGGGGTGGGTCGTTATAATCAATAATAAGTATTGAGAGAAGCATAGTACAAAAGTAGAGATTTAGATGACATTTTGAAATTGTTTTCATTGTTGTTGTTTCGCCCAAGATGTACTTCCTGGTACCTAATCAGGATGACCCACAGAAATGAATTAATAATAAAAAAATCTAATAAAAAAAAAAAAAGAGTTAAAAAAAACTATAAGCTAAACAAGGTTAATAAAAGCAGTGAGAGTAAACCAAAACTATAATCTAAACGAGGCTAATAAAAGCAGGGAGAGTTAACCAAAACAATAAGCTAACAGAAGCTAATGAAAGCAGTGAGAATTAGCCCAAACAATAAGCTAACTGAAGCTAATGAAAGCAGTGAGAATTAGCCAAAACAATAAGCTAACAGAGGCTAATGAAAGCAGTGAGAATTAGCCAAAACAATAAGCTAACAGAGGATAATGAAAGCAGTGAGAGTTAGCCAAAACAATAAACTAACAGAGGCTAATGAAAGCAGTGAGAGTTAGCCAAAACAATAAGCTAACAGAAGCTAATGAAAGCAGTGACAATTAGCCAAAACAATAAGCTAACAGAGGCTAATGAAAGTAGTCTGAGTTAGCCAAAACAATAAGCTAACAGAGACTAATGAAAGCAGTGAGAGTTAGCCAAAACAATAAGCTAACAGAGACTAATGAAAGCAGTGAGAGTTAGCCAAAACAATAAGCTAACAGAGGCTAATGAAAGCAGTGAGAGTTAGCCAAAACAATAAGCTAACAGAGGCTAATGAAAGCAGTAAACCCAAACAACAAGATAAAAGAGGCCAACGGCATCAAAAACTCTAAGGGATATTTGGGGTTGGGTGATAAGTTTCTGTAGGTTTGACACTCTATGCGTCACCTTTCACCGATCAATACTGTGATCCAATACCACAAAAAAAGGCTTGAAGTTGTCCGACAATATAATCTACATGAATATAAGACTTTTAGATAAACTGAACCAAATAGCTCTGAGGTTGGCAAACTACAATATAGACTTAAGCTAAAGATTGGAAATCTTTCAAAATATGGCTTAACTGTGTTGATGCAGCAACAGTATTGTAGATTTGGGAACAATTCAGCCCTAGTCATATTTAAACTTGCTTAGTTAATATTTATCATGGGAAATTAAGTTACTTTGCTCACACCGACGTCGCTGGCAGCCTGCTCTGTTCTGTCACCGCTGGGTGAGTCATCTAACTTTCTATCATCTGTTCCGCACCGTGCTCTTTCTTGGAAACCAGGCTTCATGTTACCGTGTGTTAACACAAACGATGGCAGACAGATGATGACATCGCACCGGGTGCGCTCCACCCACCCATTCTGTTTCTGGAGTCCCAGGGGTGCCAGCCTTTATCACTAATCTCCTGAACAGCCTCAGTCAGCCTTAACTTTATCTTTTTACGAGGAACAAAGGCTGCCACTGCAATAAGTAAACAGGTACCTGCTGCTTTACCTATAAAATCTCCAATTGCCTTGGCATGACTGAGCAGCAATGGCTAGGTTTGGTACCGAAACCCGGTACTAATATGGGGGAGCGTGCCTATGTTCCCACAGCCCTATGTTCTCACATTTCTAAGAATTTATTTTTCACTGAAAATTAGACCCTATGTTCCCACAGTTCCCACATTTCTAAGATTATTTTCCAAAATTAGGCCCTATGTTCCCACATTTCCTTTTTCATAAATTTGTATCAGATTTTATCCCCCTTTCTCCCAAGCGGCCAGGCGCTTGTTGTGTTGCAGCCTTTGAGCACAGTAAGCAGCGCTCTAGTGTGGCTTTATTTGACATTGAAAAAACCCTATTAAACTGCAAACCACCATTGAATCAAAATAAAACTTTCCTCTTATTTGTGAAAATAGGCATGTGACCCGTTTCAACTCCACCCCTCAAAGAATTGGAATTGATAACCGGAATCGAAAGGAAGAATCGGAATCAGAATTGTTAAAATCCAAACGATGCCCAACCCTAGTCTCTTTGCAGCAAGATAAAGGCAGCCAAGTGTCACCCGTCACTTACAATTTTGCCACCCAGCGCCTAATTTAATTCCCATTGATTGTGGGCCCCACCACTCTGAGAATGGAAACCGTAATTTGCCGGGCTAAATTCCAGTCATTCATTATTCCTATGTATTGACCAGTGACCTATAAGAGTTTGGTCAGAGCCGCTGCTTCTGTAAAGCCCATTGCCCTTTACTCTGACCTATTTGCTGGCTGCCATTTGGCGATTGCTACTTTTATCTTTCCGCCATTAAAACGTGTCAGTCAATTCTTTCTTCACCTGTGTCTGGAGGACATATAAGACAGCCGACATGTTTTTTCAGAGATGTAGAGGACAAAGGATGATAATAGGAACAGAGGGGACCGGTTTCCCACAAAGCTGTGTAAGACTGTTCTGACCTCAACCTCTCCGTGCCCATTTTCCCAGCAGCCCAGCATGGCGAGAGGCAGGGGATGGCGGTATAACTCAATAGACTTCTCCCAGCATGCCTCTGCACGGCTCTATGGGAAAGGAGCTGTGGTCTGTCAATGTCATCTCTCCTGCTGCCAGCCTCTCCATACTGATTAGATGGGAAGGGAACAGTAGGTGAGATGGGATGGTTCCTCTGTGGAGACAAAGGGTTTATTGTAATTCCCAAGGCATCCATTCAATCCACAGATCAGTGACCTTTTCACAGTATCCGACCACACAATAGAATCAGCTGCTTAGTTTTTATTTTTCCCCTGTAATTACCGCATGGAATGCTGTCTGCCCTAGAAACTGGCACGGCATCTCGAAACGGTTAGCGAGACGTCAACTGTTTGAAGAGCTCATTCTGTTGATTGGCAAATGGAGAGGCTGTACGAGGGTGATAGGTGCAACTGCTGTTTTGAATAGCGTCTCAATGGGCACCATAAAACATGCTTTTCACTGAAGGCGCCTCTTTACAGCTGCACCTGAAAGCTTTGCACATTTGCATCTTCAAATGGCAGCGAGAGGGAAAATGTTTGAAGATTTTGAGTATCATCAGCTGGAAACCAAAATATTTTTTTCTTTAATCTTCGTCCAAGTCAGATTTACTGTAGATTTGTCCAGAGATGAGTTGAAATTTGCAACGCCCCGGTCTGCAACGATCTAAAACCTGCCAGTTTACACCAATGCGACGAGATGTGACACCGTCTCAGAAAGACATTGCTCGTCTTTCTGTACTTCCGTTCTAACTTTCGACTTTTCAGGCTTTTTTGGTAGCTGGATATATAATTTGTTGGGTCTAAATATGAATGTGGATAACGTTAGTGATAGTGAGCTGCTTGCTACAGTTGCATTTCTAGTGATGAATCAGGGAAAACATTTTATTTATGTGATTCGCTGCTTTGTTCTAATGCCGCTCCCTCTCTTCAGTCACTCTCTAGCTCGTTCGACCACATGCCGTGCTCGTTGAGGATTATGTATCATTTTATATCTACTGTTTGTAACTGGCTTTACCAGCTGACTTGGCTATTGTACTCAGTAACTGTAATACAGCTTTTTTCCTGACACACAGCATAATTTTATCGTCATTACATGCCACTTTGCACAGTAATTAAAGACCTTAGAGACCTTATTTACGGATACATTTTAATATCGATGCTATCAGCTTAACGTTACTAAAATGGGCTGGTTAACAAAAGCTAATGCTAATGCTTGGTGGGTAACATAGGATTACAACATTGTTCAACACACTCAAAGTTATTTTTAAATATTAGTTTTTGAGCATTTTAGGCCTTTATTTCTATAGGACAGCTTAGACTTGAAAGGGGGGAGAGAAGGGGAATTACATGCAGCAAAGGGCCGAAGGTCGGAGTAAACCTCTATATATGGGCGCCTGCTCTACCAGGTGAGCTACCCAGGCGCCCATAAAGTTATTTTTATTATGATTGTTTTGACCACGGTAGGGTTGGGCGATGTCCCCTAAATTGGCAGTTGACGATGGTTACAGTAAAACACCGTGATGGACGATGATATCGTTGTCGGGGCCGGCGGGGGGGGGGTAGCGGTAGCTTTACATAAATATTTTTTCCTACTACTATGGGCCAACAGTTAACGTGGAAACGATTAGAGATATACATTTGAATGCCCTCTGTAAATGGTGCCCTGCTGGTAGGTTTTACAACGTGACCTACTTTCACTTAACTAATTTGCAGTAAAATCAATCAGATGTCCGTGATCTGCGTAACGACAGTACAGTGGGACGTTTGCCTTCAACAGAGCGACAGTAATAACCTAACATACCATCATTACTGAGTTTAAACTACATTCACGGTTATGTTTGCATGGAATAACGCATTAAATAAACAGAAACATAACTCTTGCAGCGCACATGAACAGATGCGCAATATCAGCTCACACATAAAATAGCACCCTCGTGAATTAGCCTGTTGCTAACGTACATTCATAAATCCTGCATAACATCGTCCCGTACCTACAGGACCTCAGACTTACTTATTGATGCACGCACAGAGTAGTGTCGACAAACTTAGTCCAATGAGGGGAGAAAGGAAAGTGTGATAGCGTTCCCCGTTAACGCTTTTTTCTCTCTCGCTCGAGACCGCCACCGCCAGCGTTACTAGAAGGTAGAGCGAGCTACAGCTGACAGGGAGAGAGAGAGAATGTAGGCTATCACTACAGCCAATCTTGTCTTTGTTAGTTTAAGACCGACGCACTTGTCAATTTCCCGTCCAGCGCCCGCGACTAGGATTTTTTTTTGATTTGATTTATTAGACAGTAACAGAAATAAATGCATAACAAAATGCCAACACAGTGACATTGTACATTTATCAGAGCTGTCGAGGATGACACAAGAAAGTTACAAACTTATTTCCATTGTGGTCCTTGTTGTAGTCTGACAAAGATGTCCAGGCAAGCTACAGGTGACTAAAAGGTACCTTATGTACACTCAACCACATCCAAATACAAAATAAATACAAATATATACACTGTAATAATAAATATTCTTTTAAGACTACATAGAAGATTTAATCTAATTAGCATTTAACAACCATTCACCACATGCTCGATTAAAACAACAATCTGACTGGCTTAACTTAATCCCAACTGGGAGTTTGTTCCACTCCATTGCCGCCATGTACAGAAAAGTATTTTGCCCAGAACAGGTCTTAAATCTACACAGAACTATATCTGTAGCACTACCTCTCGTTGAGTAGCTATGAGAATTTCTAATAAACTTAAAATAATCTTTAAAATACCTTGGCTCATTCTTATACAAAATCTTTCTTGTTAATCTTAGTTTCAACTGTCTCACCCTATTTTCAACTGTCAGCCATTTTAATTTCTTAAGTTCAGAAGAGCCAATATGTTCTCTATGGTTGAGATTTAAAATCAACCTGACTAATTTATTCTGTGCCGTTTGAAGTTGAACTTCGAAAGACGACACACGCTCTCTCCATCGTGATGTCGGGCAGCCATCACAATGGACAATTATATCGTCCATCGGCACAACCCTAGACCACGGTTAACAGCAGTGGGATAACCCACGGTTAAGTTTGCCACTCAATGGTAGCTGTATAGATAGATGACTAATCTAATGTTAAATCTCATCCCTACCGAAATTCCCCCCCAAAAGGTGATTGTCCTGCGGTGACAACAGCTAAAGGCACCAAAACTACTGACTAAAGACTAGCTAAGATTACAAAAAAGTCAAGGGGGAGATTTTGCCCTCCCCACCCGTCTCTCAGCATCGTTGCGTAACGTTACAACAAACCCCTTTACCCCCGTTGTTGAAAACATCCAAAAGATGACACTGACATGTGAAATATATTGCGATATACTGGTTTTAGGTGCTGGCTAATGTTAGCTTGCTTGTTCACTAACTGGTCAGCTACCATTACAAATTGAATCAAGAAACGTAATTATGCGGGGGTAAACTGCAGCTATTTGATCAGAACGACATGAATAAAACGTTACTAAACATTACATTTTAATCGCCGATGGTGTTTAATAATGAAAACTACAACTCCCACAATCCCACGCCACTTCACAACGTCATCAAAAGTCCATGTTTACCATCCATTGTTTTGATTAAGAGACCCCTAGTGGCAGAAAATGACATATTGCACGTTGAATGCAGCTTTAAAAGGTGCACTACTCGGCAACTCTGCATGATAGTTATATGATTTACAGCTGAAACAGACAGCAAAAATGTATCTTTTTTTTTATAGAATTAACTGGTTAGGTATCTTTTTTTTTAAGCAAATATGCCAAAGTTTTGTAGGATTTGCTACTTTTCTTTGTCTGATGTGATAATAAACATAATATCTTCAGTCTTGAATGTGGTTGGACGAAACAATTAATCTAATACCACCAGTTTGGGTGTTAGGAAATTCAATTGATTGATTAATCAAGAAAATATTCAGCAGATTAATCCACACCACAACACCTTGGGATTTTCCAGGAGGAGCTGTTTAGTTTGGACCTGTATAAATGTTGGAAAAGGGCAGGATAGATAGAGGAGTAGGAATCCCAGGGTTTTTACTGCTGGAGATGAAATCCTCTTATCCCCATTGCTGAGTGCAGCTTTAATCACAAATACAACACAAGACCTTGACAGTCTTGTGCTGATGCAGTGTGGCAGTATGTGTGTTGGCCTTACAGCATTTGTGTGTGTGTGTGTGTGTGTGTGTGTGTGTGTGTGTGTGTGTGTGTGTGTGTGTGTGTGTGTGTGTGTGTGTGTGTGTGTGTGTGTGTGTGTGTGTGTGTGTGTGTGTGTATGTGTGTGTGTGTCAGCCGATGCCTCTTTTGCCAGGGTTGTTGTCAGAGGGTGCTAGAGGCCCATGGGTGGTAGCCAGCATGCAGGAGCAGCACGTGCAGCCACAGCAACCCAGGCCGCATCGCTGTTGCAGCGATGGTCTAGTTTCGGAAAGCGCCTGGGGTGGAGGACGGCCACGGTTACACTCTTTCAAACAACAGGCTTTGTGCTAAAATATTGATGTTACAGCAGCACACACTGTCCTCGCGGTGTCACACGTATCGGATATGTGTAGATTTATTGTCCTGGCCTTCATGCAGCTACCTTGGAGCAACTGATATATGGATCCTGAAATCTGATAATATATGTTTTGGATGGATTACGTGCTGAAACAAGTAGTCAAATCAAGAGCAAATTATTTTTCTGATGTCATTTAAGAAAAAAATAATCCCAAACATTCTCTGCTTGCAGCTTCTTGACTGTGAATATTACTGCAAAGTAAATCCAATATCTTTGTGTTTTGGACAGGCTGTCCTCATTCACGATTTGATATACACCTACCAAAAGTAATGCACTGTAATTTGAATGTAATCGACATATTTATCACTGTAAGCCCCACATTGACTTTTGCTGGAAGGCAGCAACCTCTATTGTACATAGCCTTCTTTACTCATAATTAACTATCAGGTGATAGTAAAAGAGTGCCAAAATCCGCGCAAGAAGGAGGTCGGGTGGTGTATGGGTCTAGCCTGGTTGACACCAGACCCTTCCCAGTTGTAACTGAGAGTGGGTCTGGGGAAAGTTCATTCACAGCCCATTTCCAACGGACGCCGCTGAAACGCCTCTGGGCGCAATTTGATAGTCCTTCAACCAATCAGACCAACGATCAGGGGGACGTAGCAGCGACAGCGGCATCAACGGGTTGCTGCGCTTCGGTGGCCCGTCATGTTGAATGTAAACAAGAAGCTGCTCGCCGTCGCTGTGCCATCTTCATCATGTAAAGCCCGCCTCAACGGTTGTGATTGGTGCCTCGATTTGGAAAAATTGGAAATGCGCTTGAATGGGCTCTTGGCCAGACGTGCGAATCTCAAATTTGCCGGAAGTTCGGCAGGGTTTTTCCCAGGCTAGTATGGGTCCCAAAACACAGGAATTTCACCGGGGTGACCGGTATTCGTGTCCTGGAAGTACTTAAAGGAATAAGCCACCGTTTGTTGAAATAGGGCTTATCACGGTCTACCCTGGCTGTAGATAGGTGGGCCAACGCATTTTTTGTCTCAGTGCAAGTAATTAGGTTGTTTTTTTGTCTTTTGTTGGCTCACTTTTACTCACAACATGCTAACCGGCAACATAGGATTCCATTCACTATGCTAAGTTAACTAGCGGCGGTGCTGCCGGTGTTGCACCGGACTAGAACAATGCATGCACAAAAAATGCGTTGGCCCACCTACAGTGAGGAAAATAAGTATTTGAACACTGCTATTTTGCAAGTTCTCCCACTTAGAAATCATGGAGGGGTCTGAAATTGTCATCGTAGGTGCATGTCCACTGTGAGAGACATAATCTAAAAAAAAAAAAAATCCAGAAATCACAATGTATGATTTTTTAACTATTTATTTGTATGATACAGCTGCAAATAAGTATTTGAACACCTGAGAAAATCAATGTTAATAATTGGTACAGTAGCCTTTGTTTGCAAGGACAGAGGTCAAACGTTTCCTGTAGTTTTTCCACCAGGTTTGCACACACTGCAGGAGGGATTTTGGCCCACTCCTCCACACAGATCTTCTCTAGATCAGTCAGGTTTCTGGGCCGTCGCTGAGAAACATGGAGTTTGAGCTCCCTCCAAAGATTCTCTGTTGGGTTTAGGTCTGGAGACTGGCTAGGCCACGCCAGAACCTTGATATGCTTCTTACAGAGCCACTCCTTGGTTATCCTGGCTGTGTGCTTCAGGTCATTGTCATGTTGGAAGACCCAGCCTCGACCCATCTTCAATGCTCTAACTGAGGGAAGGAGGTTGTTCCCCAAAATCTCGCAATACATGGCCCCGGTCATCCTCTCCTTAATACAGTGCAGTCGCCCTGTCCCATGTGCAGAAAAACACCCCCAAAGCATGATGCTACCACCCCCATGCTTCACAGTAGGGATGGTGTTCTTGGGATGGTATTCATCATTCTTCTTCCTCCAAACACGGTTAGTGGAATTATGACCAAAAAGTTCTATTTTGGTCTCATCTGACCACATGACTTTCTCTCATGACTCCTCTGGATCATCCAAATGGTCATTGGCAAACTTAAGACGGGCCTTGACATGTGCTGGTTTAAGCAGGGGAACCTTCCGTGCCATGCATGATTTCAAACCATGACGTCTTAGTGTATTACCAACAGTAACCTTGGAAACGGTGGTCCCAGCTCTTTTCAGGTCATTGACCAGCTCCTCCCGTGTAGTTCTGGGCTGATTTCTTAGGATCATTGAGACCCAAACCACAAACGTTTTTCTAATCTTAACCAAGTCGTTTTCGTAAACTTAACCCTCACAGTCACGTACCAGTTATGTAAGAGTAGTTTTGGTGCCAAAACTTGACCATCACGGTCACATAGTGGTCATGGTTTAACAGCGTTACATAGAAAAGTCAAATTAAACTTAACTGGTCACGTAACGGTAGTTTTGAGAATTTAACTTAACCGTTGTAACAGTGACGGTCACGTACCAGCCACCGTTTCACATTGTTAAAGAGAACACCACATTTTGTAAGATATCATGCAAACTCGTTAATGAGAATGTGTTTGTTTTGGACTGTTGGTCGGACAAAATTAGCCCTTTGAAGATGTAACATTGGATTTTTATTAGATAGTGTAAATACAGGAAAATGGGGAGAGAGAGACGAAATAACACGCAGTAAAGGGATGCTGCCAAGGACTCAACCTACATGGGGAGCACGCTCTACCGGGTGAGTTACTGGACGCCCATATTGACTGATTTATCGTTAGAGTAATTAGTGATGAAAATAATGGTTAGTTGCAGCCCGAAGAACGGTTATCTAAAATGTCAATACTTGGCATTGAATGTCCGATCAGATTTTTTATTAGTTATTTGACTGTACTGTTTATGATCTAAATTAATTAAAATGTTTCCAATTTTACACATTTTATTTGGCAAACCTCTCATACGGCTGCTTGTGTTTTGACAACTTTGGCTTTTCTAAATGGGGAAAAAAAGGGTTTTGGAGAAAAAGCACCGGCTCGGGTTAAGTAATGTCAAATCTAAAAAAGGTATCAATTTCGTATCAGTATCTAAACTTACAAGTATAATATTGGCACCTGTGTGTTTACACCAGAAATCAAAGGATTCCAAAACTCTCCTGCTTCCAGTACTTAGACATCTAGCCTAATAATAATAATACTAATATTAGGGATATTACTGGCTCTTCATGCATTCTTGTGTGAACTTTGGTGAAACAGTGCAATCAATGTAGGTTGCAAGATTAAAGTTGCAGTCTAAATGATTGATCGTTGGCATTACTCTGGTATTAAAAGAGTGCTCCAGTGATTTAGTATTGCACTTCCACAACGTTAGGGGAACTCGCAAGAGATTAAAAAGTAATGGTCAAACTTAATACTGCAAAGGCAGAGATATCCTGACTTTTAGTTCCTGGTATGTGTTAAGCTCCAATAATGCGGAGAAGAAAGAATCCTAAGCTTTCCATAATGCAGCTCAACAGCGTCATTGTGTAAGACCCTGCTTGCTTGGTAAGCAGCCATGCTGACATCATCTGGGTTATTTTCTCAGATTTACAGCTCATGCAGAGCCCAGAGTAGTTCTCCTATTCACAAGTAAACTGGCATAGATGCGTAAAATGTGGAGGTTCCCTTGTAAACGGTTAACCTGTTAAGTACAGATTTAACCAAACAGGTAACGATTGGAGTTAGAAGCCACCAACCTGTGCTTATTTTCTCTCAGTCTGATTAGAGACACAACAATGGCAACACTGGTGTCACGTGTGCAGCCACCACCAGGTGAAAAACATTTCACCACGTCATATTTTCCATGTTTGACCTTGCACATTGGAGGGCCATATGCTCAGGATTTGTCGATAATCACTTAAATCAGAACATGAAGTGTAAAAGTCGTAGATCCCCCAAAATAGTCTGTTCTTGCTCGACATGTTCTGTTTTCAGATCATCCCCGAGGCCTCTGCCAGCGCTCCCTGCCAGCCATTCTTTACAGCTCTCTGTCAAGTGTGCTAATTGCTGTAAATAGCTGGGTGCTCTGCTGTTGTGATTGACCCTTATGAAACCTGCTCAATCTGTCTCATATTTTGCAACGTGGAGGGCACTTTGCCCGCCTTGTTTCGTATAATGGCTTGTTGTTATTGCACATTAAACACAGTTAATTGCAGAGAGGGCGGATTGCTTTTAGGTGCTATTTGAAGGACTGCGACGGGAGGTCCTCTTTGGACCTGTGTACCAGTAAACAATATAGCGGAGTGATATCAGTGAGTGCTTGTATCTTCCTTTTAGGCCCTGTTTACACTTGGTTTAAAAATGCGTTTCAGTGATCCAAACACAAATCCGACAGCCAAAGACGCACTGCCGTTCACACCTGTGTCCATAACGCGTCTCCAGCTGACCAGTTGCGTTCAGGTTTCGTTACTGCCTAAGTCACTAATGCTCGAAGGTCAAGGGGCCCCTGCGCACAATAATTATGGCCACACTTTCGCCAGTCACGTTAGCGGTTGTGTTGGTACAGCTGGAGATATCACTGTCAGCAGATTCCAACGCATCTCCTTCCACAGGGCAAAACGATGGACGGTCACACAGCACTTTGTACAACTTGTCGTAAAATAGAGCGATGGCACGCTGTCACCGTCCTGCAATGACGGCCTATTTACCGGTTAGGTCCTTGTCGGGGATGAATCAGGACGCATTAGTTACTATAGGGTCTATAGCAGTGAACGTCAACTGGCAGCCCGCGGGCCACATCCGGCCCGCCAAAGCTTTTAGTCTGGCCCGCAGAATAATCATGAATTCACAAAATGTAAAGAGGAAAAAATCCATTCTGTTATTTATCATTTCAAGCATTTAGAGCAAAAACCCAGCCCCTGTATTTACATCTCTATTCACATGCCGTAATTCTGCACAGCGATGCCCGAGCTCCACACACACGGCTGAGCCGAGAGGTGTGTGCGTTAAAACACACACACACAGCTGAGCCGAGATGTGTGTGCGTTAAAACACACACACACAGCTGAGCCGAGATGTGTGTGCGTTAAAACACACACACAGCTGAGCCGAGATGTGTGTGCGTTAAAACACACACACAGCTGAGCCGAGATGTGTGTGCGTTAAAACACGCAGCACCTGACTGGGAACGATACAGAGAGGACCAACGGCCGCTGGGGCAGATGAACTCACGCTGGTCTCTTTTCTGTAAATAGGCTACAATTAAACCTTCGTGAGTAGAAAGTCAATACTTATCAATGCACTCACCTGTGTAGACCGGCATAAACATGTAGAAAGCGATATTTCAATCTGCTCTGTCCACTCTTGTCCACCGCGCTGTTTTACGCAAACACAGCTCTACTCTGCAATTTTTACAAACAAGCTAAAACAAAAGCTGTTGGTGTTTAGTCTAACTGTTTATCTTAGGTTGCCGGGAATCTGGAAATTTGGACAAAGTCTCGTAAACCTCACTGGAGGCTGAACAAACCAAACTCTCCGCTAGAGCGGACAGTCTATGGAGGTAGGCTATTATAAGACCAAAACAGATACATGTGGACAGATACAACAGATATAGGCCTACTTAATATGCACGTGAATGACGATCGTTATGTTGGAGTTCTTCATTCTTGATGATGATGATGCTGGTTGTATTATTTTGCAACGGCATCTTTCATTGTAAATGAGGCATACATGACGAGTCCATATCCTGCTTATCAGTCATTCGTCATTAAAGCTGGGCTTTTCCACGTCTTTGACAGTGACATGTTTATCTGACAACAGCCATTTCTTTCTGCAAGCATTTTCCACCAATCAGGACGCTGCATACTACAATAATGTTTCCATAATCACAGACTTTAACCATCACTCCTCAGTGAACTGCCTCCTAGTCTGAGATCTTTTTCTAGTTAAAGAGCCAGTTATCAGTATGTATGAGTTTGCTCACACTAATACATGTAAAACAAATCTAGCATTAATTCAGTAAGAAAGTGGAAATTTTGAACAAGAATAGGCGTATTAGGTATAAATTAATTTTATTTTCTTTATTTGAAAGTCCGGCCCCCAGAGTGCCTGCTTAGAAAAATTCTGGCCCTTGAAAAAATGTAGTTGACGACCCCTGGTCTATAGTGTTGTGGGTAGTTTCAAAAACTGCTGAAAAACGTAATTGAACGTCAAAACCAGACTGAAGGTGAGAGCTGAGAGCTGATAAATGTGATATTGATATCCATTGTATTTTTTTATTGTAGTTTAGAGTAAAAAACATATGCAAGGTATAATGTGGAGCGAGCCGGTCATTATTGCAAATTTGAACTCACTGACTGAACATTACCCTGAAGGTGTTCAATTCACAATAATAACCAGCTCGATTGAACTTTACCCCTGATGAGCACGGCTCTCTCCCCAGTGAGTGAGCTAACCATGGAGCTAACTAATGCTCTGTTAGCAATCCCCTTTGAGATCAGCAGTATGAGCTCCGTATAAGCACATATGGTTTTAAAATGATTGAATTTGTATTTATTTATTTACTTTGAGCATATACAATTCAACATAAAAAAAGACAACAGCAGTTGTTGAAGACGTATTGAACAAGATAGACAAAAAGGTTGAACAACAGGTTGAGTTTTTTTGTGATTGTTGCGGGCAAAAATCCTTGATTATGCGGTACGTTTTCTTAAAAAATGCGATGGAATATGCGAGATATTTATGCAATTTTATGCGATGATATTGCGGGAACTTGCAAAAAATGTGGGAACTTGCAAAAACTGCGGTTTGATGAAAAAGAGAAAAAAAAGTGCTTCCAACACCCTGCTTTTTTAAAACTTAATTTCCAAAAATAGTTTACAGATATTCAGTCATTGCAATAAGTAAACAAATAAGATACAAAAATATATACAAATAATATAATATTAAAGTAAAAATAAAATAGTCTAAACAGAGGGAAATAAAAGATACAAAAGAGACAGACTTTCAAAAATCGTTAATAATATAGACAGCAGGAGCACTTAAAGAAATTTGAGTAGACATCAGATATGAAGATAGCTTTCTTATTGGATACCAACTTAAGAGACGTACATGTCAACCTCCAACACCCTGCTTTTCGATAATGTTCACGTCACTTCATAACGTCACTTCATAACGTCACTTCATAACGTCACTTCATAACGTCACTTCATAACGTCACTTCATAACGTCACTTCATAACGTCACTTCATAACGTCACTTCATAACGTTCCCATGGCAACAGGGGAAAATGGCTGCTCTTGTGTGAAGTAAACGCAACATTTTTTCAACTTTCTGCTAAGATATATGTGACTTTTTTGCAACGAAAATGCGGGGATTATGAAATCATGCAAGCACCGCATACTTTGCGCGGAAATCGGCAATTTATGTGGCGAAAGTGCTCCGTATTTGAAAAAATGCGGCCCCCGCATAAATATGCGGACTTTGGCTGATTATGCATTGAATTATTAGCTGCAGCTAGCTAGCTAGGTAGCTTAAGGCTAACTCCAAGAGTTGGCTGTTGTGCCCAGTTTTACGGTTGATAAGCTCGGTTCGGGTCGTTGCTGATCTTGGAAGGTGTTTAGCAAATGGTCAATTGAATGATTCCCCTAGAATGTAATTCATATTCGTACAGAAGGTTATCTGAAAGATACTTTATACTACCACAGGACACTAACAGTAATACCACTGGTAATATTGATAAAAAAAAAAAGAAATTGGTGATATTGACTGGTTGATTTCTAATAAAACACCTGTCAAAATGTTTCATTGCGAGACATTTCGCCCACCAAGATAATCATCTGGATTATACTGTACATGCACAGACCTGTAGCACAAGACCTTGACTAGTTCTCTCTCAAAGGATCCCCCCCCCCTCCCCAAAGCAAATTATCTATAAAGTAAAAGCCAGCGCTGATGCGTTTTTGTCTGTTAGCCCTGGCTTCTGAAACACGAAAGCAGACAGCCGTAGTGAGAAAAAGGGCTGCGTGGATCAGCAGAAAAGACGGGAGGATCTGCCCTGGATGTTTCCGAGATCTGAAGGGAGGCTGTGATCACGCTGTCTCATTAGATCTCTCTCTCTCTCTCTCTCTCTCTCTCTCTCTCTCTCTCTCTCTCTCTCTCTCTCTCTCTCTCTCTCTCTCTCTCTGCTCAGGGAAAAACAACAACTGCTTTGTGATAACCAACTGCTGGTATCAGAGTCACACTTCACCTTCCAGCTTTTGTGCATATGTATGACCTTCTGTGCACCTGTTAATGGGAATATGATGAGAGAAGCCTATTGCTTTCTTCATTACATTTTTTTTCTCCGTTGCTGTATTTTGCATATAGCTTGATAGTTTTGCACTGCTTATAATATTGTCTCAAGATATTTTTTGCAACATAAATGGTGCATTTTTTCATCACTTTTCTTTCTACGTTTAATAGTTTAATGGTTCATAAATTTAGTTATTGTGTTGCTGTATTATTATTTTCATTGCATACACCCGGCAGCAACAATCACAGTTTCCCCAGACTTGATGTCAACATGAACTTTGATCTTATCATAACGACATCTCCATGAGCAGAGGGGAAGAAGAAAAAAATGCAGTATAAAGATAGTCTGCTTCTTCCTTGGCTCCCCTCCTCCACTGTATAGCAATGGTGCTGTTTCCATGGCAGCTAGAGCATGTTAAGCTTTAGCATAAGAGTGAAAAAAGTGGGGAGAAGGACGGGGAATAATCACCGGGTATGAGGGACTAAAAATAGCTTGGGACCTAATCCCAGGCATTATTTATTCATCTAGAACGTCTCATGTCTGCGCCGGCTGTGTAAACATCATTTTGTCTGCACTTCCTTGTCGAGCAGGCATACCGTTTTCTGACCTAAACCCCCACAGTCTTACTAACTGACTAATGCCATGACTATAGGGACAGGCTACTAAGGGGTCGGATTTTCTGTGATGAGGGAGACTGGATCTGGATTATTGCAAGCAATCTATTCCTATTCCTACTTCCTTATGATTAGATGGAGCATTAGAAACAGAATGCATACTGTAATGGAGAGTGAAACAAGCACTATTGCTTTGTCACTGAAAAACATCCACAAGTTACAATTTGTAATTGAATTCTCAATGAAAATGCAATCATATTTAATGTAATCATTGCTAGCTCCTGGGCTATATGCACTGATTTGTCATGTACAAACTGTACATGGTGAATAGTAGTGTGTGTAGAATAGAGGTCAGCCTCCGGCAGCAGGCAGGACCAGGCTGCTGATATCTATCATTGGCTCTTGTTTGGAGAGAAAAAACTTTGACCGATATGGCTTTTTAAAGGCCAGTGTCCGTACTGAACTTTCTGTACTGAAAGCTGCCAATAGCTTATATTTTGTACTAGTATTTTATATGTATGAACAGTTTATGACTATTTTAAAATGGGGCTGTACTCGATATTCAGAAAGAAAAAAAAAAGTGGTCAGATTGCCTCCACACGGCTCTCACAGACCGCTCCCCAACTCTTCAAATACCGTAGACGCTTTGTCACGGCCCTCGTACTCCCATACTCTTCATGTGCACGCTCGTAAGCAACAAAGAACGCTCACAGAGGACATGCGACTTCCTTTTCTGCTCAGGACGCCATTACTCCATTATATCTTTACACAGAAAATAGTTGTTTACTGCTATAATAATGTTCTGAATATCGAGTACAGCCCGTTTTTGTTTTGCCTCAAACAAAACTAAAAATGGCCTCTAAAAGACTCAAATCTTATAACAGTAAAACGTACAGGTTTGTCATTTCTGAATCCTTTTCTAATATTTTGCAAGACGTTTCCTAGAATTCTATATTTTTTCGAGCAAATTACAGTGAGCCTTGTTGCTGAAAGTTGCTGTAGAAATAAAGTTGCCTTGCCTTACAACCTCAGCCTGTCAGTCAGTCACCAGGGCATAGAAACCAATGTTGTGCCTGCTCGTCTCCGAGGAAGTGTAACGTCAACAGCACCGCGACCGCTTTCGGCTCACCCTTAACTGCGTGAAGTTCTAAAAAACTGTAACCACACTTGAAACCACTTTATCGGCATTTCCGTGACTCACTGTGACTTCAACAAAACTGCGGAGCCAACGTAGTTTGCATCGTCTGCAGCTCTGCGTGTGTGCGAGTGTGTGTGTGTTTGTGTTAGAGCTCTGCTCTCTGTCAATTTTCAGAGAGGACAGATAAGCTTGCGCGCTCTCAGGTACCGAAATTTCAACGTTTAAGCAGTGGCGGTGCGTGGCAAATTTGACCGAGGAAGCCAGTGAGCTTGGTATGTATACTTGCTCCATCGTATGTCTGACAAATGAGCTTTGTTTCAGGATTGTAGTTGGTAATTGCCAGCATCACCACAGCAGTTATGGCTTCAGCATCTCGTTCAAGGCTAACGTCAAAGAAACCACTCACATATCATTCTCTTTTCATTTACGTAGCGGATAATGACCGTCAATTGGCATAATATGTCTGTGGTGTCATCCACTTCAACTGCTATGAATGACGCTGTGTTTATTTCTTTATCTATTTCTTCCTGAATAACATGAGCAGCGCTCTCTATTATGTCATTCTGACGTATCTTTGACACACCCGTAAATGTTGTAGCTGATGCTAGGCGCTCTGCTAGCGTTGTGTAAAACTCGGCGACAGCTTGCACCAGAGCCGCGGGAACATATTTTGAATTGGGGGTGCTGACAAAGTTTTCAGCCAAAGTCAACCACCACACACCAAACTGCAGCCATCACAATTTATTGAAATGTATAGAGATTAAATTCATAAATAGCCTATCCAAGACCGTAATTAGTCTGCCGTGGGCTACTCCCGAAACACCGGGAAATAATAGACCGTTATCGCTATTCAACCAAGATACATTTATTTCATACCCGTACTGTCAAGATGAAGACAAAATATCTCTATTTATTAAAACAAAGGCACTTCGTGGTGTCACAACAGTACTAAGGCTTCGCTAATAAAACTGGAACACAGGTACGCTCCACAAGCGAAAAAACTAAAACAAGAATAAAGTCCAAAATCCAAGACAGAACAAACCAGGCACGGGTAACGCAGGACATCGGCACAAAGCTACGACAATGGTACAGAATATGCCTACTACAAGCTCAAACACTGAGACACAAAACACAAGGGTATAAAACACATCACTAAATTATATTAAATCAAATCAAAGTGAAGCCAGTCAGTCCTGACATAAACACTGAAATAGAGAAATGCAGCCTTAAGTTTTTGTAGCACAGCAATAGCAAATTAAAGGCATAAAGATATTGGGCCTGCGTGTTAAGCTGGGCCTAATAATTTTATAACAATACGGTAGGATAATTAAAAATCGGTGTGACCTCATTCTGGTTTTCCAATACGTAGGCTAAGTAGGCTTTACACAAGTGTAAAAAAAAAAAACACAATTATCTCCAATAATTCGTATGAACTTCCAGTTTAACTGTTACTGAACAGTTGATAAATCATGCCAATTTACTGCACGGCGGCAGCATAATAATAAACCAGCATTATTACCTTGTGTTGCAGTCATAACACTAAAAAGAAATCCTCATCTCCAAAATGTCTAGCAGGAAAAGTGTGAGCCCGAGGCTGGCAGCACTGAGTTGATGTTGCTGTTCCCTCTGCGGCTACCCTGGCGCTGCTAGCTTGGTTTACAAGATTAGCTCCCTCGTCGTCTGTTGCTAGCAGGGTCGCTACTTCATTCAGTTACGATTGCTGAGTTTTCTGCCTCCGGTCCTTTACGCTTTTTAGCTTGTGGTTAATCTATAAAGAAATCCAAAATGCGCTTTTATGCCATGGCTAGCTAACTTCTGTACTGTTGACCAGCCGGGAAAGTTTCCACAACTATCTTCACCATGATCAGGAATGAGCGTCAGAGGCACGGCGCGCCTCCTTTGAGCGTTCGTAGCATTTTACCATTTTACTGGCCACTAGACAGAGCACAGACAGGACTGCACCACACACACAGTGACAGAGGGGCGCTGTTTCGCTCTACCAGCTATAGAAGAAAATGATAATGGAATGTTTTGTTTAGGGAAATTTATAATTGCTACGGTTAAAAATATAAAACATAATTTAAAATATTCAAATATATTTAAAATTATAACATTTATCGTAAAAATGTTTTATTTTTATTTAAAAATAAAATGTATTTTATATTTTAAATTATGTTTTATATTTTCATGGGGAGGCCAGGCTTCCTTTGGCCTCCTAGAGAAACCGCCACTGCGTTTAACGTGTAAAAAAATGGGGCAAATTTACTGGTCGCACGTGTGCGACTGGATGTAAAATGCACACTCAAATTTCCGCCGCAAAATTTGACCATTTGGTCGCAGCCTGGAGCCCTGGTAACCGTGTATAAGTTGGCAGATAAGTATTCCATATATGGAATGTATACCAGTACACATGTTGCCAACCAAAATTTCTGTTCTTATTCGGTCTCTTTACTACCGTTTACGTCGGAACCGGTGCCCTATTGGCACCGCGTTTCGGTACCCAACCCTAGCATCAGTAATTTATTTATTTGAACAGGGACAGTGCACAAAAAACATTAATAGATGTCTTGTGCCAGGTTGTAGCAAATGGCTAGTTTCCGCCCGTAGTCCCTGGGCAGGTAGACGGCGCAATAAAATACAGACAAACTATTTACAGCATACAATACAGATACATAAAGTCATAAAAATCTACAGACATTATTGTACCCCTATCCCACCCCATAAACACACAGTAATTTAGCACATCAGTAAACCACACAATGTGATTGGTTGATGTGTTTACTCGTGTCGCGAAAGCTCGAAAAAAATATACTGACGTGCAAATGAATTGCACGAAAAAAAAAGAAAAAAAAATGTCCCCGGTGTGTAAAGGCCTTAAGAAACACAATTTAAAAATGTAATCAATAATAATACTTCAGTATGCGAGGGAAGGTAGTATTCACAGACTTATTTCAGACTGTTTTCCCGTAGCTCGCGTCATTATGATATATGATTATGGGCCTATATGCACACCTTACACACAGAGGCAGAGGTTAAAACCTTCACAGGATTTATGGTTTATGTTTCACTCATGTCACGATGTAATACATTTCCCAGCACAAATAAGGAGTGCCTGAGATTGTGCACAACGCTTCCATTTTCAAGTCATTGCAGTATTCGGCTTTTATAAAAATGTAATGTTTGAGACACGAGAATCAGACATAGGAGTTTTCCTGACCCATTTAGAGAGTGCTGTTCTCAGCTCTTTGTCCTGGTTTATTGCTAAACAACACCGTTCCCAAGTGTCTGCAATCACTGGAGGAGATGAGACTGCAGAACTTGGACTGTAATGGACATGACATTTTCAAACACCTTTGTTCATGCATTTTTTGCACAGCAGGTGGATCCTTAAAAGCTTCTTTTATCCAACTGAACCAGCCACGGGTTTAAAATGACCCATTTAGTGAAGTATAGTCTTGATATTGTACCGGATTGCTGATTATATATTTTCAAGGCTGAAACCAGCGAGCTAACCAGTATTTAAAAAAAATAAAATTGTAAACAGCATTATATATTTATATATATATATATATATATATATATATATATATATATATATATATATATATATATATATATATATATATATAAACAATAGTACATATATGTACTATTTTGTTGAAATCAGCTTTACAATTTCACAAAACCAACTGCTGCACCTAACATCCAAATGTCGAAGCTGCTCTAATCAATATTTTTAGAATTAACTTAATAATAGATTACATGATTATGTGCATTTGTGAAAGAGGTCGCTCAGTGACAAACCCACGGAGAATTATTAGTCGAGTGCCGTTTCCCTCAGCTTCACAGAGCGTTGGAGCTTCTTTCAGCTCATAAGGGCGCTTTCACACCTGTAGTTTGGGTGAAGTTGCAACATTTGTTGCATTTTTCATTTGGTTCAGTGTGCGTTCACACTGCACTTTGTCAAGCGCACCAAACATTGTGAACAAATGTCACACGGTTGAACGAGTCCGGATCTCTCGTACGGAATATTTGAGTAAACTGGCCGACACGTCTGGTCTCAGAAATAACGGAGCAACGCTAAATTAATAACGGCTTTGGTTTTCTGGTTTGCTTTAGCGTTTCTTATATTTTAAAACAGGGAAACATCTTCACCCTTAGGGGGTCCTCAGAGTCAATGCAAGGGGGCCTCCAAATTATTGTTAATTTTTGAAAGTTTTTAAAAAGATTAAAAAACAAAACATGAATCCAACATTAGCAAATACAAATCCCCACTGCTTAGCCCTGCACAATTCAGGGGAAAATATGAATCACGATTTTTTTTAGCTTAGAATTGATATCACAATTCTCTGCCACGATTTGTTTATCATGAAGTGTAATGTTTATTCCACACATG